>WBNO01004473.1:0-40173 GCA_013400575.1 Peucedramus taeniatus
TTAAAGGTAGGGGCAAAAAATATTTTGAGAAGAGGTTTTAATTTGTGTCATCACAGGGTTGTTCACCTTTCCATCCGAGTGTTGTTCTTTAAGAAGGCAGTACAGCCCAGGAAACAGCAATGCCTGAGCCTTTACTCTGAGCCAACATCCCTTTTAGTTTCTGGTGCTTGTACCAGCCACTGTAACTCTTAATTCCTTATGGAGCCTTAGAGACCATTTGGAAATGGAAGCAAAAGTTCAGTGCAGAATTTTGGTATCTGCTTAAACATGTCTTTTCAGTGGATGTGTCCTGGCAGGCAGCAAATTTCTGGCTGGTGCACATTATTGGCATTAGTCCCTAGAGCCCAAGTGGCCTAGGATTTGCCTATTTGAGAAATTTTCTCTCTTCAGCTGAGAGAGCAGTGGGCAACAAATCACTCTGGGTGTGCTCCAAAGCCCAGTAAAGTCAATGGAGACATTTGTGGAAAGGGAGGTTAGCAGGACAATCTTTAGTAATGATTTCTCCACTGCTCTCTCTTACAGTTGGTTTACCATTGATCTGATTTTTTAACCTTTGCATCAAGCTGAAAAACCCACTTCACTATTTCCACTCTACTGAGAAAGGCTGAGCTGAGAGCTGGAAGGATCTTTTTCTTTGTTTTCTTGACATTAGGCTGGTGAGTATTCACCTGTCATCAGAGAGATGATTCTTTATAATTTATGTTTTGGGAGGGATGCAGCATAAGATAGATGGTTATTGAGGGTTTTGTAAATACAAATGAATAACCCCAATTATACTTGGATATTAAAATCCCCTCTCCTATCTTCCCTGAGATGTTTCTTTCTTGTGCTTTCTACTGCAAGAATAAATACTTGAAGCAAATATGTTTTGTTATATTGCACCAGGGCACTATGGATTTTTAAAAAGTACCTTTTTTGCGATATGTTAAAAAAAAAATCTTGGCTGATTACAACTTGTTAGCTTTGCTGCTGCTCCAGTTCCGTTTAGGAAAAAAAATATGGCTTTATATTCCCTCCCACTGATTTTCAACTAAAACAGAACTTAGTTGCCTGCTGATCCTGCTGGCTTTTTTAAATGAAAAACTTATTCTTCTTAAACTACTGGAAAATTATGTTTAAAAATCAGCATAATTTCATTGCCTTTTATTTCTGTCTGTCATGAAAACTGCTAGGCTGCTTTCTGGAACAACCCAATGTAATTTAATGCACAAATTTAGTTATAGTTATGAATATACTGACTGAAAAATATTTAAATGATCTAGAGATATTAGTCACTCTACAGTAAAAATGGCTGTGTGCATACAATGGGAAAAAAAATCTGTGTCTGTAGATGCCTGTATATTCATAACAGATAATTGCATAAGATTGAGAGCTGGCAGGTTCAGTAAGGAGGGACTCCACCTAACCAATGTAACAAAAGTGGTTCAGCCATTTAAGTTGCAGAGGACACAGAAATTAATTCAGAATTATGACATCATATGCCCGTTAGTTTTAAGAACGATAAAAACAGTCAGGAGTACAGGGAATAAAACACTTGAAGACTGAGAGAAACTGGTAATTTTTCTGACTGTGGGACTGCTTGGTTGTTTTGAATAATTTTTCATGTCTTTTCCATAGGAAGGATATACACTGGAAGAATCAACAGTGGTGACAAGTTCAAATCTCACCAAGGTGAAAACTCAGATGCTACTCTGAATCTCTGATTTTTTTTTTTTTTTTTNTTTTTTTTTAGAATTTCTCAACATTTTAATTTTATTCATTCCTTCTGGAGTGACTGAGTACCCTTTTCAATTCTATTACTTTTTAGCAAATAATTTTCCAGAAGACAGGAGATAAAATGTGAGCACCTCATACATATACAGAATGATCAAACTCAGTCTACCCTCTAACAAATAGTTCAGTGTTCAAGATACAGCATGGGTTTCAAGACAAGAATAACCTTAAAGGGCTTACATAAGCCAGAGAATTTCACTGGAAGGATTATTCTGCATCAAACCCTTATTTTTTGACTGAGTAGGAGGCAGGGAAAACACTGACTACACTGATGGAAGAAGTTCATGTGATGGAAAATCTGCTCCATCTCCCAGTTTCCAATGGTTAGTTACATTCACTGTTCAAACCATGTGCCTGGCTGTGGCTGAAAAGATCATAAATACTTGAAGTGTACAGCTCACATAGTTTAAATTCAGCCAACTGACCGTCAACTGATCCTTAATGGAAAGTTCAAAGAAAATTAGTACTCTGTATTGCAGGTTTCCAGTTCCCTGAGAAACCTTTTGGCTTTTCTCCATCCCTGTCTATACTATTATTATAAGGAAGGTATCACACAGTTCCAAGTCTGGCACTCTTCAGGCAGTGTCTGAGTAAAAAATAGTTGAAAAAGCAAACGATGGACATATTTATCTGTCTTTGAGTGATATGATTTTGTCACTAAATTATGGTCTAGGGTGTGTGACCAACATTGCAGGACTTTGTCACATGCTTAAAAATGAAAGACACTGAAGGAATTCAGTTTCCCAAGGTTTCTAGAAAAAAATTGTTTGCTGCTGGCTCACTCAGAACCTGAACATAGTTGTTGCAGTGAGTGTATATTAATATGTCGTCAAATCATTTGAAGTAAGGTGACCGCCATAATAAATCAGATTGGTGACCCAGCAGTCCTAGTGTCCTGTCTTTAACATCTCCTGGGACTGGATGTTTCAGAAAAAACGAATAAAGAGTATTCTTGAATTCCATCTGTTGGCTAATTTGCACAGTCATTTTCTACTAGTAACATGATATTCATGCTTAGAGTGGTGGGAAGTCTCTTCCACCAACCCAGACTTGATCTGTTTCTTTAGCAGTAGCCTCTGAGCATTTCAAGGAAGCAGACACAGTCTTGTGAAGTTCACCCCGATGCTGCCTGTTCTCCTCAGAGACTGTTTCTCACTCATTACTGCAAGTGGGCGAGTGCCTTTTTCAAGCCCTGTAAAACTGGAAAATCTAACAGATGGTAGATATGGCCTATATGCCTGAAGTCCCTTCCTATCACTCTGTCATGTTTCCAAAACTACTTTTCAATGTGCTTTCCTTGGAAGTCATTGGAATATTCCTGTTTGGTTGGATTATTATATTTTCCTTTCCCATTTTTTTTCCCCAACTGTAATTCAGAAATACTAAGAGGCTTTTGTCATCATGTAAACATATTTATGGTAGATTTTGAGGGAAGGATAATTGCTCAGGCTAAGACTTATATCTTCTGCAGCATACTTTAGGGAACTATAAATCACTTTCAGTGGGATCCATGTTTATATTAGACCTGTTACTTCCATTACTTCCTATGGACTATTGCTATGGCCTTTAGCTTGTTTTTCCTACTCATGTGTTCTGAAGCAGTGGTTTATTGACAACAATCCAGACCACTGACTGGTCTAACATAACCACAAGAAACATAACCTTTACCTGCTGGTGATCATCAGAGAGATTTCTTTGGCATGAATCAAAAAATTATTGTAGGGACATTTGGCACGTGGGGTATAAGAAAGAGTCATGGAAAAGAGAGCAGAGCCTGTTTGCATGAGTTTGGGTTTCTCAATGGTGGGAGTCCTGTCACCTCCTTCTTATGCTGATAGTTGTTGCACAACACACACATTAAGCCGAAGGAGGATTTATGATGAAGAAATTAGCTCCTCTCTACTCTTCTCTCATCTGCTGGGTGACTTCTATCAGTTCCCACTAAGCTTTAGGTTGTCCTTGGTGAGATGAGTTTTTTACTTGTTATACAGGGCCACAACTGGTGGCCCTTGCGTACAAGCCAGATAGCACAAAGATTAAAAACATCTTCAAAACAGGCCCTTAAATTTTCAGCACATTGCTTTCCCTAATTACCAAGGAAAATATTATCTTCATCATTGCTAGTAAGTCATAAAAACTGATGCTAGTGACATCTATGCACTTCCCTGTCAATTTTACAGGTCCAAAATGCTCCACTGAGTAATAAATGTAGCATTCAAATATTTTAGAACTGATGTGGAGGGATCATGCAGGAGAAAAGGGAAGCTCAGGTGGTAAATTTTAGCCCAGCTTCTGTAACAAGTGACAGCACTAACTAAACTGCAATATCAGGCCAATATCAACTGCAACATCATAGGTGTCTACTGAACCCAAGCTCTAAGTACTGTTGACTTCAAAGGGGGTGGAATTGGGTCCAGCAGTGCTTGCAGCGCATGCCTGCTGTTTGCAAATAGGCTGCAAATGTCAAGACTGGGACTTCAAGGACAGTACTGGAAGGGATGGTTGGCAAACTCTGTCTCCACTCCAAAAATAACCAAGGTCACTTTGAGAAGGTGTGCCCAGTACAACAGAGCCTTTGAGCCAGGCATCTCAATTTAAAGCAGCAGAAAAAACAAGCTGTAAATTTTTTCCTGGAGCAAAGCTATAATCTGTCTGGGTGAGAGGTTTATGATTATCTTCTCTGTGTATGATGAGACCTTTCAATACCTGTGTATGAGTGTTCATGTATGTTTTTGTGGGCACCTAGTGTTCCTCTCCTCTTTTCTCTAAACTAGATTACTGAAATTTAGCTGAATTCCAGAGCTTGGAACATATGTAGCTGAAAAAAATTCAAAATTAAGTGATCAGAATTAACTTTTAAAAGAAAAATAAATTAATAATTAATTTTTAATAATTAATGTTAATTTTAATAACCATTTTAAATTTCCCATTTTAAATTAATAATTGCTTATTAAATGTTGCTGATCTTCTATCATGATACACAGATATTTATACTAGCCTTTAAAACAACAAGTAAGATGTTACCCCTCTGAATTGTATATGTGGGGACTTTTGATGGGAAAATTGTTTTATGTTCCATAAGGAGAATCTTGCTCTCTTTAGCTAAATGTGGCTGAAGTTCAAAGAAAATAAGAGAATTCTTACTGACCTGTATATGGTCAGCCTGAAAACTTTTATAAGGAGTGTCTATTTTCCTTTCTGTCAAGGTAGGCTTAATATTGCTAAATCACTTGTCAAAGTTCCATACAACAGGTCGAGACTTTTTACAAATTTTTCTACTGGAAATTGTGGAATAGTCAAACTAGGAAACATTTGTTGAACATGGAAGCTTTTGTGAATTTCCTTTTAAAAAGAATTTTTCCCCCCCTTTCCAGCTGTCAGTATTTATTTACATGTGAAACCACCTTTCAGCTTCCGAAAGACAGTTTGGAACAAAACAATTCAAAATAATTTGAGCAAATCCCATCTTTCTCACTTATGCTTCTCTTCCCCCTAATTTTTCATCAGTTCACAATAATTTTCAAAATCTTTACCTCTTCTGGTACAGGAGGAAAAAAAAATCAGTTGCAAAAGTGCTGTTGAGCTACACTATATTTTTCTCTTCAACATCCAAGGACATCTCCTGTACTAGAGAATAAGGTATTAGCAGTCAGCTGAATACCAGTCCCACTTCTCAGGAGCTTAGGTGCACATGTTCTGCTATAGAGTAAACATTTCTTTAGTCTCAGTGATGGATTTCTGCAAATTCATCTCCTTCCTTGCAAGACAGTATTTTCTTAGAGCTTTTTAGAACTGCATTCTGCTAGGGAGATGTTTGGATGGCTTATGTTGCAGCTATCAGGCCTGTGTATGTGTACTAGAAAAGTACATTATCTTTGCTTCAGGGATCACCACTGCCTGCCTTTATTTATACTCCACTACTGTACCCTCCAGCCCTGTCATTCCAATAGTATTCTTGAAGAGAGCTTGATCCAAAGCACATTACAGAATTGCAAACTCTCTAAAGAGTTTTGTGGCAATGTGGCAAAAATGGTTATAACTTTTGAAATGCTGTGGAAATATTTGCTGGGAGCCAATGAATTTCCTTGTGAAAATGTCACATACAAGTGGAAGGGAATAGAAAACCTGGGAAATAATTCAGATTTTTACAAAGACAAAAAAAAAAAAAAAAAAAAAAAAAAAAAAGAAAAAAAAGAAAGTTAAACACCCCAATCCCCTTAACCTATTGGGTTTGCCCAGCTTTAATCAATTCTTTATGACATCCTCATTAGTCTAGACTTTAATGCCAGTGTATTGAGTCTTCTATCTGGAGAGAAGCTTTGAAAGGAAACATGTGCAGTGCCTGTACAGATCAAATATGCATGTGTTAGTTTTACAGACTGGTGTCAGTGTTGTATTTATTTATTTGGGACAGTGGTGATAATGTGTAAGCCATTTTGCTCCAAGAAAACAATGCACTGGGATCTTTTTTCTAAATATTAAATTCTGGTTTACTCAGGGCTTTCTCCACCCACTTTAGATGAGGGAGGAAAAAATCTTGGCAAGCGGATGCTCTGAGGGGGCACATGGAGGCGTGTGTAATCATCTTGCCAGTTTAATTAACAGTGCTTTTGACTGATATGTGTTAATGAGGATAATGTACAGTATGGAGGGAAAGAACCCTGTGTGCTATATTAAAGGGACAGGTGCTGGGCGTATTGGAAAGTTCACTAAAAGGAAATAAAGTGTATGAAGTGACTTAGAAAGGGAGGGAGAGGAAACATTTCTGAGAGCACTTGTAAGGGAGTAAATCCCTGCACCCAGTTCACGTGCCTTAAAAGTGGCTCATAGAGGAAAATGAGGGAGTGGAGAAAATCCATCTGCTGGCTGCACAGTTCTTCCCAGGCCAGCCAAGGGAGAGTGGCTCCTGCCTCCCTGTGCCTGGCAGACCTCATCAAGTTGTCTCACCTGTGCATGCACATGCTCCCCTGTGCATGAATGTTTGCAAGAGTGGGCCTAAAAATGTGTCACATATTTGACATTCTGAGCTGCTTCTTCTGAAATGACACCATTTATAGTTAAGAGCAATCAATGAAAGATTTCCTTCTGCATAAGGGCCTGATCATCTGATGCTGCAAGAGCCTCCTGCAAGGTGCTGAGTGCCCTTAACTCTAAGTGAAATCAATACGATTGGGCACTAGCATTTTTAATTCTTCTTATTTATGGGATATTTTTAAACCCTTTCCTATGCTTTGAAAGTAAAACTTTACGAGATTTATTACCAGCCTGAAAAAAAAGGGAAGAATTCAGTGTGGCAAGCATATTCATTTTGAAGATATCCTTGAAGACTGACAGTGTCCTATCAGGGCCTTTCAACATTTATAACATTTATATGTTCCTATAGTCTTCAACAAAGTTGGATACAAGTATTTCCAAGAAAAATCTTCACTTTCAGGAAACAATGGTATTGGTGGTCCAAGAAGGCTAAGTTCATAATGAATATTTCAAGCTACCATGTGGTGTTATTTTTTTTCTTGACCTTATTTATTTTGGAAAAAGACTAGTGAAGTGCAGATATTCAAATATAAAATAATTTTCTGCCTTCAATATTCACAATTTTCAAGGCTTTATATTTATTTCTGTTTTCAAGTCTTCACCTTTCTACAAGATTTATGTATTTGAAATCAAAACCTATAAAAGGGATTTGCAATTAGAGGAAATATTTACAATACTATTGCTTTGAATACCTTGAAAATTCATTATATGTGTTCACTGTCTTAAAAAAAATCTGATACTGCTACATTCATAGTGCATTGAAAATTATCTATATCGGTAAGTGTATTTACAATATATATATGTATAATATATGTGTACATTTGTATGTATATTTCTGTAATCAAAAGACAGATGATTATCTGCCAGTATCCTGTTCAATCTCTTTGAAAAGAAAAAGCAGAAACCTCTTGGAAAATATTTCCTCTTCTACCCGGGGCTGTACCTATATTCTGTGAATAGTCTGCCAAGGCTAAAGTGACAGAAGAGCTCCACAATCTGGGAATAGGACCAATGGTTAATAAAGTGCCTAACCCAAGCAGAAGAAGATGTTAGTATTACTTTTCTTAAAACAAGAAAGAACCCCATAATCCCTGGAAAAAGCCCCCACTCCCCATTTTTGTCATGAAAACTCTGTTCCATGAAAATCCCTGTTTCAATGATAGGAAAAAAAACATTGTTTACCCTCAGAACAATGGCTTTTGTGCAAATAGCCTTAAACTGGTACAATCCAGAAACCTTGAATATTTTGGAAGCTAGTTTCCTGAGTCTTCTGTCTGTGAGAAACAAAGGCTACCCCCAGAGACCGGTGGTTTGACCAGTGTCCTTTCAAAATAACTGCTAAGAAGGCTAGAAAGGAGATAACACAGCTACCTCTTTATTTAGGAGTCATTAATTATAGGGACAGATGTTTGGTTGTTTATTATTTAGGAGTGTCCACACTTATGTCCACACTTATGTGTTTTTCAAGAGAAAAAGCAAACTCTGTTCGTTTTAGATTTTGATGGCTACTTCTGGAAGTGAGTAAAAGTACCCCAAAATCAGAATGTGAGAATATTTTCTATTTTCTATATTTTAACAGTGTCAGCATTACAGATTTTCAACAATGTAATTCCCTTTCCTCCTTTAAAATTTTATTATGTTTCTCCAACTTGAGAGGGGTTAAAATCCAAGACAATGTTGGCATAAGATCAAATGGGTATAAATTGGTTGTAAACACATCTAGGACAGAAAGAGAAGATTTATAACTAACAGAGGACTGAAGTTCTGGAACAGTTTTCAGATAGAAGCAATGAAGGGTAAAAAAAATCTAATGGGTTTAAACAAAGAGCTTGATAAATTTATTATCAGAACTATACGACCTGGTTGCCTCCATTAGCCATAAACTGGACCTGATTACACAGGAGTTCCTTTCTATTTTTGTTTTCCCAAAGAAATTATGCAAGCATCAGTCTCTGAGCTGCAGAAATACAATGCATTGCAAAATACCCTAAGTAAATAAAAAGCAAAGCAGTCTAGAATCAGCTCTTACCTGTATCTGACATCAATAACCTTTAGATAAAAGACAGAAACTGGTATTATATCCAAGTGCAGGCCCCCCAGTTTTGACCTTTTTTACTTCTTTTATCAAATAAGGCAGATTTTGGACATTAATTTTATTCCATCTCTATTCAAAGCAGACATGAGCAAAAACATTGGCTGAATGTACTGTTATTCATTTTAGGGTCAGTATCTCATCCTCCCTGGACAGCTTTACACATAATAAAAGAACTAACATCCAGCAGAGTTGAAAGCCTTCAATAGATCAAGGATCAGGCTCACAGTTTTAGAATCTGTGCCTCAGCAAAGCATCTGTTTAACCCTACATATGCACTTCATTCCAGTTGAAGCATATGCCTAAATATTTATGTGATTGCAGACAGACTTCAGTGCATGCTCAAAGATCACATCTAATTGCTTTATCAAATTGAAACACTGCTTAACCTACAGGATGCACAGGCTGTTAATGGATGATGTTATTTGAATAATCATCAATACAATGCTCTCCATTATTTTGATTTATGTATTGAAGTTTCCATTATAAGCAAGCATCTCAGAAATACTGTGTGAAGTTAACAGTACAATTATTAAGCCAGCCACTTATAAATACAAGGAAAAGAAGAATAATCTAAGAAGAAAAGGAATAAAAAATAGAGACTTTCAGATTAAACATCACTATTATGTTCACTGTAACACAGTAGATATTAAACTCTATCAGGTGTCCTGTCTTTTTACCACTTAAATAATGAATGAAAAGTAAAGTACAATATTACACATATTGTTCTTACCCATTATTATCTAATGATGTTCCATTCTTCTTAATTCAAGCATTTCTGGTCTTGTGTGCTTATCCGTCCTACTCTCAGTTGTATCCCTGTTAGTATTGTTTTCCTACAGACAGTTTGTTATAGGATTCAACCAAAATTATATCCTCTGCTAGTAGGAGCTTCTTTTTCTTCTTCTTACCATTGCATTATAAATTTCATTATACTAATTTAAATGCACCTAACATGTTCTCTTCATATTCTAGATAACTGTTTTGACTGATTTTATTTACTGGGAAGAACAATTTTGGCTTTGGTTTTTTTGTTTTTTGTTTTTTTTAATCTTCCTACATCATTGTAGTCTGAGTCTTTTGTCTCTCATATGTACTATCTGATGTATATTCTGAAACATTTGTGATCAAGTTTTGAAACAGCAGGTGTCAAATTCTCAGACTGAGTATAATAATCACAATAATTTGAAGAAAAACATTGAGCCTCATGGAACTGGTAATAAAGTCAGAGAACTAAATGTGTCATTTTTCAAGGGATGATGCTATTTACAAATAAATGCTTAATGAACCCAGATCTTGCATTTTTCTTTCGCATGAGATTATGCTTCATAGACAATCAGAATAATTTTATTTCTATTGTAACCTTTTCACTTTAACAGCATACAGTCCATCAGCAAATGAAAAAGGTACACATTGCCTTAGAATTGTAGAAATAAGATCTTTTAAACACTCATTGCAATAACTTTTACATTTACCGTGGACATTTTTAATACACAGAAATAATTATCAATAAAAGTACTATGATGAGAGTTATGGATCAATTATTTGCATATATTTTAATTTTGAAAATGGATTTTGCTGTTGAAGATAACATTAGCACTTCTGTTAGGGAACAGTTTTATAATTAGGCAAATACTGTACCATAAAATTCTCATCACCATAGCAATGGTTTTTCATGGGGCATAAGTAAGTTGATAACAGAGGCAATACATTTACTACAGAGACTATTGTGGTTGAATAGTGTAAAGTTACAACTTCAAGTAAAGCACCTACTAACATAAGAAATCATGGCACAGTCACACTACATATTGACATTAAGAGTAATTTTAATGAAAGACATGAATATTTTATATAGCATCCTCCATACAAAGCATAATAACAGCTCAGTGTCTTACAGCGTAGTGTCTCATATACTGCATCTCATCTTGAAGGGTCATGTGTGTGCATGTGTAGAGGAATCACTTCAACCACTCCTGAAATTCCTTTATTTATTTATATGTAGTGTTCTAATATTAACCATTTCAGTATCTGAATTACTACGAGTCTCTGGAGAGCAGAACAAAAATTTCTTAAAAGCAGATTGCATCCCTAAACAACATTCAAATTCTGACAGCAAAAAAAGTTAGTCTATCCAACTAAACTCCAGAACAGAAATTCAGGTGTGTAAAATGCAATTATCCCAATTTGAAATCAGGAATAGCACTGGGAATGGTACTCTGGAAATTACTACAAGGCTTTTAATGGAGAAAAATAGCCCAAACCTTTGTATTATTTCTTCTTTTGACATTTGCTATAGCACAGTCTATAGGAAACACAACTTTGTTTCTGACTTAACGTTATCATGCTCTAAGGCACAAACTGGCTGCTTTTTCCCAAATGGTTCTCCCATCTGAGGAGAACAAATGCCTGCTCTGCTGAACTTGTGGTAACAGACCCCCTGTAAGGGGAAGACAACAAAGAAATAAGTGTTTGCTTTGTACAAGTTCTTAGACACTTACCTAGGTAAGAGAGCAAGGAGAGCAATGCATGTGAATATTTGGGGGTGCCACAAATAAGGACAGGGAGCCTCTCCCACTGATCTCAAACAGACCAACATCGTTACATACTGGCAAGCAGAAATAACAGCAGTTCCAAATCAAGATTTCATCTCAAGCTTTGTGCCTGTGAGTCCTGCCACGGAAGTCAATGTGACTTAACTGTTCAGGGGAAATATTCATGGGCATATATACTTAAAAAATGGTTTCAGGCATGGCCAGTAACAGATGCAGAATAGTTCTGGAGCTATTTCATCTCAGTGGAAACTCAATGCTTCAATAAGTACTGTATATAATCATAATAAGACGTGCAATAGTTATTGTTTACACAACAATGAGATTAAATCTCTTGCTGGTGACTGGACTGCATATGTATGAAAGTTTTCTTCTATTTTCATGAAATGCTATCAATGGCATATTTTGGAGAGGGTAAAGACTCAGGCTTGCTGTACTGGTAAAATAGACATTTGTGATGATGCCCATTCAGTTGAATAATACATTTTTTTCTAAAATAGCACTGGATTATACGGAGAACTCTTAAATTAAAATTTGAAAATAAACAGTTCTGAGATTTGATAGAAGAGCTCTGATAGTAGGAGCTACCATCTGCTGTTCAAGGTATTCCATCCTTAGTTACCTGACCATGTAATAACATGATGTCTGTTTCGAGACTCAAGTCACTGAGAACTGAGGTCACTTGGTGACAGGTCACTATAAGCTTTCCACCTTTCAAGTCTTCTGACAGCATCTTTACACACGCCTTGAGTAAAAATTATTTTATACCTATGATTTCACAGAATCCCAGAGTATGTGGACACTAATATCTTATTATCTTTCTTATATTGTGGTGCCCAAAACTGACCCCAGCATTCAAGGTGAGGCCACCCCAGTGCAGAGCAGAGCAGGAAAATCTCCTCCCTGGCCCTGCTGTCAATGGCCTGATGCCCGTCAGGACACAGTTGGGCCTCCTGGCTGCCAGGACACTGCTGACTCATATTCAACATTCTGTCAACAAGGAAACCCAGATTTGTGTTGTAGGTGCACAAAAACTTTAAATTATGGAGCATGGTTTCCCTTGAAATTATCCCCAAGGAGTTCGTAAGCTACTGTGTTTTAGTTTTGCTTAAGCAAATTTAAATTTTTTATAGCATGGGAGGATTTGTGGCATGTGTAGTACCTGTGTTAGTGACACACTTGTAAAATATCATCAAGAAAGGAGTGGACTTGTTATGAAAGTAGAGAACTAGCTGTGTATTGCATTTCTCTTCTGGTGCTTCTAAATCCCTTATCTTTAAAATGAAACAAAGGATTGAGCCAATTTCTCCCATGATGGGGTTTTCTATACATTGGCGAAGCAATATTGGATGCATAAGGGATTCTTGAAGCAGAATCCACATAAGGTATCCAGGCCTACCATGGCTAATGGATTTTTTAAAAAGAAACACACTAATGTAAATTATCTCAGATAATTCTTTAAGCATTCTATTTAGAAGGCAGGAAATCACACAAGAATTTTTACAGCATACCACATAAGCAGGTTGACATTCTAAAAAAGACATGGTTTCAGCTCTGTGCCTTTTTATTATCACATCTTATTACATTATGGTTTGAGATAAAAATCACACCTTGGGCATTTGAATACACTCAGTTTCACCTCCTCCCTCACAGGTGTCCCTCGAGGTACATTGTTATGTTACAGTATCACACTCCTTGTCATATCTTATTGCTTACTTGCAGATTGTGGTAATATTTTGAATACTGACAGAGTGGGCACAGCCTCTGAGCATCAGCACCAGTTTGCACTAATGTAATGTGCCACTGCACCAGTCCTAAAGACAACAAAAGCTAAAAAAAATCTGCAAAAACCTACTGAAGACCTGTAGCCCACTCTGCAGTATGTATCAATTTATCTATTTTTGCTATGACTGCAAGCAACGTCCCCGTCACCTTGGCGCTACTGCCGAGAAAACAATATGGACTGCATGAAAAAACTTTCGGATTCATCACCTCTTAGGGCTCAGTGCTCTCACTGACAGACACTGAGTCTCAGCCACTCTGCTGTGTGACTGATGTGGCTGGAGGAACAGCAGTGATATTGGAGGGAGAAGATGTGATCTACCCCCATGGATAACCCCTGAGCAGCATCAGGCAAACCAAGGCTTGAAACCAAGGTTTCTCTGCAGTGAGTGAGGGGGGAGAGGCAATTTCCACTTCTGCTGGGAAGGCCAGACTGAAGGGGTGCTATGGTGGAGGTGGTGTTGGGGAACTTTGCCTGTTGTTGATTGGTAGGTTTGAAGAGGTGAGAATTCAGAAGAAATCAGAGTTTTGGGACATGAAGGAAAGTACAGGAAAAGAGGAGCTATAACAGTCTCTCCTGTAATTCAGGTACTTTATATCAAGTGAAAGAATATAGTGATACATGCATAAGGGTCAGAACAGTGTAAAGGAGAGCTAAAACTAATTTCCTACTGAAGAAATGTCAGAAACCAATCTTAAAGATTCCTCCTTGGATTTGGGTATAGCAAATGCTGCAACAGTTGAAAGGAGGAATAGGGCAGCAGTACGTAATGTGGAAAGACTGGCAGCAGCATCCTGGGTGGGGATATCTGGGATGTGTCCTTTGTGTTGGCACTCTCCTGTGGACAAAAGCCTCATGACCGGGCTCTCAATGTCTCCAACCAGCAAAAGCCATCAGATCCGGGATAGCAAAAGTAGGAGTATCCCAGGTAAGTGTAACACAGCCTTAGTGACCTGTGTGACAGCCTGGACATGCAGCTGCAATTTAAAAGGTGATGAGGATTGTCTCAGTGATTTTAAGGGTCTTTTCACCCTTCAGAGCAGTCTAGGAGCAAGAAGATTGCAGAAGTGCTTAAAATAATATAGAGCCATAACCAAGATGGACTTCAAATGTGTAAGTGTTGGCAGTAGAAGGGGAAGTGTGATGGAAAAGATCACTTCAATTGAGCACTTTAGGGATATGAAAAAGCAACTTCTATGGGGCAGAAAAGACGAAAGAAAGATTTTCAATTAGAAAAAAAAAAAAGAGAAAAGTTGTCTGTCAAATCATAAGTACATTAATGGGCTTTAGCAGTATTAAAAAAATCAGGTTTTGAAAATGGGCCAAATTTGCACACATTTTTCATTCAAAAATTTCAAGCTAGTGTAGTGAAAAAAAAATGAGATGGACAAAGTCAATAAACCTGAGCTGTTCAAACTCTAGGTGAAGTTGCTAATGCAGCTTATAAAAGGATCGTTGATTGGCATGACCACATAGCTGGGACATATGTGATTTTTTTCTTTTGAGCTCTTCAGAAATTGATTTCTACTTTTGATTCTACAATTGCAGTTGTTAGAAGATCCATCAGTGGGTGAGCTGTCACAGAGAAGGACATGGTCTGGTCCACAGAGCATAGCAGAAATTTAGCTGCCAATTAATGCTGGAGGAGTTGGCTCTTCTGGGCAAGTATAAGCACTAGAAAAATCTCGTTGTGAAAAACATGATTTGCTTTTGTCTGGCTTTACACATATATCCACAGTAATTTTGAGTTGGATTTTGGCATGCCTATCTTTGTTACATTGTGCTTCTTTTTTTTCATAATCAATAGAATTCGAATATATACATTTCAAATATGTTCATTTTCATCTGCCTGTGGTTTGATTTGTTTCAGAATAATCTTGGTACCCTTCAACCATCCTGGTTACAGCCAGGAGAAGAAGCAGTGGCAGTGGTGACTGTGGTCATCAAGAAATTTGAGTAGTTGATGGAGACCCTATAGCCATCCCAGCCTCAGGTTTTACTGAATATATCCTGTAATAGTTGTGGGCATGTGTATTTTACTCTACTGAGTAAGAGATCTCGTGCTCCTGTTCTTAATGAGGAAATGGAGTTCACATGACTACACTGCTAGCTCTCTACATATTCAGGGCAACTCTAAGTCATTGAATAGTTTGTTAACTTCAGCCAGCTTTATCCATTCATCTTGCATGAAAGACACCCATACATGGCACAGTGGTGTATTTTGGTTTGGATTTAAATGCTGTTGATGCCCATGCAAATAGCAAGCAGCTAAGGGCCCCTAATGATCAGAGAGCACGCTCTTGCCCAGACCTGGGGAGGCTTAGGTAGGCAGGCTGCTCAACAGATGTGAGATGTGGGACTTCATACAGCAGACACAGCTCTTCTACCATTAATCATAACGCAGAAAAAACAGGGCCCCACAGAGTTTAACCTGCTTGGCAACACTGCTTGGGGCAGGAACAAAGGTTCAGCTGTACTGTCGGGATCTGTCTTGGCACTGTTATGTACTTCCAATTGTGGGAGGTCATTTGAGTCTATCTGAAAGGGCAGGAAGGTGGTTCAGACCCTGCCCAGCAGAAAAAGCAAAGTTGTAGTCATTGCAAAAGCCCCTTCTTAATTTACTTTATTTTTTCTTTCTTTCTTTCTCAATCATATTTATTTTTTTTTTTTTTTTTTNATGGAAATGAGCTCTCCTCCTCCTCCTCCTCCTGCAGACTGCTAATCCTGATTCAACAAGATTTTTAATTCCCCGTCCGTGGCTGTGCAAACAATTTGCTGATCCCCAAGAGTTGCTCCAATCCAAGGCTGGAGTAACTCTCAGGTGCAGCTGTGAACAGGATTTTGGTTAAAGTCAAGTTCATAAATATTTGCCTAATATACCAGACTCTTTAAGCACCAAATAAAACAAGCCCAGGCTGGAGAGGGAGTGGGGAGAGGCAGAAGGAGGAAGAGAAAAATACCCCTAAGTTTTTAAAGGCTCATTTAAATACTTTTCAGTACTGCTGATATTTTATGTAACACTGGCTTTATTTATGTATTTATGTATTTTGCTTTGATGGGGGATTATTTTTCTCACTGCAGTTTTCTTTTGATTGATGCAGTGTGCCTGCTCACTTTCAGATATGGTTGGAGAAGAAGCAGCATAAGTTGGGTGACTGTATTTAAAATGGGTAATACCGAATGGTTTTAAACTTTAATATTTCACATAACATTTAGTTTTACAAGTAATTTATTTTCTGAGATGCAAGTTTCTGCCTGGACAGTGTTGATTTTGAGTAACTTGATGTTCATTTCCTACCTCTGCATATTAATATTTTTTGGACAGTGAAATTTCAAAATACCTTATTGCTGCTGGGTTCTGTAATAGCATTAAGAAAATAAAATGAACTCCTTTATATCGAGATATTGTTTTTTTTCCTTGTGATGCTTTTAACCAATATGTTCTTCAACAAGAAAAACAGCAGTCTCTATTATATGAGACAATTCTGTTAATCATGAAAAGCATAAGATATAAAACGGAATTGTTTGTAAAATTGTGAATGTTTCCCAGTTAAAATATATACAGCTTGTGTCAGAATGACAGTTTATATAAATGAATATTTATCCATCAGCTTTAAATCAACTTTGCTAATATACATCCATTGAGAATCCTTCCCTTCCCTGATGAAATTTTTTAAAATTTGGCAAACAAAAACTCTCATTTTAAATCAGATGCCTCTGAAAGTAACAATCTTAGTAAGAAGAAAAACATGCCAACAAAATTCCTCACTTCAAGTCCTTGAAGAGAGTTGACATCTCTCTTTGATTGCAGTATGTTTAATTGAACTTCTGAGTGATTCTTCAGAAAAGACAGACCAAGCATATTTAGATTTGTCACTGAGTTACTTTTTTTTGAAGACAAATCTCAGCAGGTTTTAAACCAGGACAAAAAAACCCAGAGATGTTGAATTCAATAATCCTCATTGTACTAGTATTTTTTTTAAGAGAGATGAGTAGTATTTAACTATAGTGAAAATGTGACTGTAAATCAAATGTGCCCAGAACTTTATTCATCAGCATTATGCTACCAAACAGATATACCTAGAAAAGACTTATTTAAGAATACTACAGAAGTGTTGGGAGAAGAAAAAAATGCTTCCAACACTTACACCTGTTACACTTAAACCTTGATTATTCATGCTTAATACCGCCAATTCTCTTGAGTTTAAATTTCAAATATAGAAATAATTGGGACATCCTCTGTCTCAACAGGGACTTGATCAGTGATTGCACTTAGCATGCATAATGTTGCTTAACAAAAATTATCATTATTTTATTAGATCTGCAAATATTAAATGGTCATAAATGCATATTAGTCAACATATCACTCACTTTTTAAACTAGAAGGAATATTGTTTTTTATTTTAAAAAAATCATTACTGATGATTAAACATTTATTGTGATTTGAACTTGGTATCTTTGGAAAAAAAAGTGATTCTGGGACCTGGTCTAGTAATGAAGAGTGGTTTCCATGGAAATCTAAGAGGAGTCAGGTTACATCTGTCTAATTCTTGCCATGGCTTCTACGAATTGGTAAAAGCTCTAGGTTAATGTAAGGTTGAGTTCATATCTTTCATCAGTATAAACTTGATCTGTAATGTTTTAATCGTCATACGACTCTCTGAAAAGCCTTCACCAATACCATACTGGTGTTTCATGGAATAAAATTATATAAAAGAGATAAAATACATACCATACTTACATAGAGATAACATAGCTCATGATCATAAATGGTAAAATACTAAACAGAAATCTGTAGAAATCCTAGCACTCATCATGGATTTATATGTTCAGGTTTGTTTTCAAAGGAAAAAATTTTATTTGTTCTTTCTGAAGGAATGTGACTGTGAAAGTCACCTTTCTTGTGACTAGTGACTCTCAGTTCTCAAGCTGGTGTAATCCTAGAGCAGTCTGTAGAAGGTAAAATGCAGACCTGTTGATTTCTTCTCTGGTAATTTATGAGGCCAAACTTTTCATGCATCAATAAATAGAACAGTTCCTGCTAAGTCACATGAGCAAAATGAATGAGACTTGGCCTTCCATTAATGAAAGATGTCACATTAAGTAGTGTAAAATATGTGGCAGGGAGTTTGAAATTCATGGGAGCATATGGAGCAATGCACACATTGCAAATATCTCTTCCCAAGTTCCTGCTTTGATTCTGATTCTGTACCTTTTTATAATCTGAATTGCCACATCCCTTCTGGATAAGAGAAGAGAGAGCCCCTCTGATCACCAGGCTTGCATTGCACTGATCTTCATCCAGAAGAACTCGGCAGCCTTGTTTCTCCTACAGGGAGGTTTGTGTTTCCGAACTGGTGTTTCTCAGCTGAAATAGCACTGAAGACTTCTGTGGAGAAGCACACTTTACTTTCTTGAACTTCTATGGAGAGCTACTTACTCCTTACTGCTTTTTTCTGGAGTTTTTTTCAATCTGATTTCTGACCAGGGTATTCATCTCAGTAGTGAGGTTTTACCCTAAGGGTTCTGATACCAATAATACCTGTGAAGTTTATCTCATTGTGCCTTAGTGTGTTTTGCCCGGTGCGTTGGGTCTGGCTGAGATACAATTATTTTTCCCCATAGTAGCCCTCAAGTGCTGTGCTTTGCATTTGTACCAAGAAAAGTGATCAACATGTGTGTTTTGGCTACTGCTGAGGAGTGCTCCAGCAGCATCAATGCTGTGTCTCTAACATTTCAACCTCCAGCCAGTAGGCTGAGACTGGGAAATCTAAATACATATGCTGCAGCCCTGCTGCCTGGGAAGTGGCCAGACATCACTTGCTGATGTGAAGTAGAGAAAAAATATATTTTTTTTTCTTTGTGGAAGCACAACCATTGACTTTTACTTACTAAACTGCCTTATCTTAATTTACGAGTTTTTTTCCATAATATTTCCATAAATATTTCTCTTTTCCATATGAGAAGGGGAAGAAATAGAGCAGTTGTTGGGAACCTGGAATCCAGCCAAGGTCGACCCACCTCATCCTTATCAATTTACTATGACTCTTTTGACAGGAGTTTTCCTGCCACTGCAGTGACTTGGAAGGCTAATCTAGACTTCTCTTCCTACCCACCACCATCTATGAATGCTTTGACCTATTTTTTAAATTAATAATTATCTGGTGGGATTGAGTGTCCTTTTTGTAGCTTCTCTTTGCCTTACAAAATTAAAAGCCTCTTTGGGGTTTTCTAAGTTTCTTGGTGCCTCAGGAGCTGCCATCATTCCGCCAACATTTCTGACTTCCCCCAAATCATCTTAATAATCAAACTGCATAAAGTTTAAGTTGAATAACAGAATAATGTTGGTTGGGAGGGAAGTCTGGAGGTCATTTGGTACAATTTACTGGTCAAAGCTGAGCTAATTTTGATAAATTCTATTTCTCAGGGTATTGTCCTATATTCTATGACCATAGAATGTACATCTAATAAAGTTAGGAGACATAATTAAGATGGAGTTAAAATAATGTAGACTCTGCAAAGGTGCTTGGGAAAGTACAGACAATCCTTTCTCCACCTGCATATTAGATCATTGCTGCCACATGAACCTAACTGTTGTGTGGTGAATTTGTCCCATTCACCTGCTTCTAATAATATCTCTAAACATGGAACTCCAGTGATTGCTTTGGTCGAGAAAGTGATATTCGAGATCCCTGATGATTCAATAATCTCTACAGGATTGAGTGACATCTTAAGCATTCAAAACAAAAAACCTAAACAAACAAAAAACCAAAACCAAACAAACTAAAAAAGAAAACAAAGAGGCATCCTTATGCCTCTTCTGTGGCTTTGGAAATCAGGGCACTTATTTAACTGCTAACTGTAAGCACCCACATTTGAAAATACAGGTCATAACTCGATAAGAAAAGTGATACAAATCTCTTTTGCTAGAGTTATAATGTGCTAGGCAAACAGTACACCCCCAAAATGAAGCCATCTGCTTAAATAAGCCGTCCATGGATTGTGTCTCTCTACACGTATTTTTGTGATCCCACTGAGGGCAATACATTTCCATAGCTGGCACAAATCAGTGTTTTTCACTGTGAGCCACCCAAATTTGAAAGATCTCTGTCCCAACTTTCATTCTGATTTAAAACAATTATACCATTTCCTGATGTTTTGGGACATGTTAGATTTCATTATAATTTTTATCCCCATTTTGTTACTTTCTCAGGTAATACATTACAAATAAAACTACAAATAATATTCAGATTGTGTCACCTTGGAGAAAGCTTTCACAAAACATCACAGAGGAAATAGGCACAGATAAAACCTGTGAAGAAAATACAGTAGGATGTACATACACTTCTCCCACTCATTGTTTGCAATTTGCACCATTTTTTGCCAGTGTTTGTGGGCAGACCTAGAAAACAAGCCACTGCATAACTGCAAAACATAACCTTGGGACTGAAGCTATTGAAGAGCTCATGACTCCACCTCCTCAGCTTTACTTGC
This sequence comes from Peucedramus taeniatus, assembly GCA_013400575.1. Classification (NCBI taxonomy): domain Eukaryota; kingdom Metazoa; phylum Chordata; class Aves; order Passeriformes; family Fringillidae; genus Peucedramus; species Peucedramus taeniatus. Next base: position 20,726 of record WBNO01004473.1, read on the forward strand.
TGGTGGAGAGTGAAATTCTACCATCATCCAGGATTTTTATGCAACCTCACTACCCATCCATCTAGAAAAGCTTCAAGCCTGGTCCAGGGAATGCTTTGTCAGCTGACACAATTACAGTGGGGAGCAGGCTGGATGCTACTCCAGTCCCCAGTGGACCCGATGTCTTGTGGTGGCAATGGAGCTCAAATCCCTTGACTCTAGTTTGGGCAAAATTGGGACGTAACGTGGCTGTCCCACCTTTCAAAGGAATGTCCTCTCTCTCCCTCTGCTCTTGACTAGACAATCATGAAAAAAGTCCCATTCAGTTCTCATGCTGAGAGTTCTTAAGTTATGCAGACCAGGTTATAATTAAATATGATGCTTAAACCCAAACATATTCCTTTTCAACGTTGCACATCTTGAGGGAATAGTTGTTTGTTTGTTGTTTTGATAAGGACAGTAAATACAATGTGCTGTAGTGAATTCTCCATTTAAGGAAGTTTTTTTTTTTTTGGTTTTCTTTTTTGTATTTAATTTGAGAAAGACCTCAGTTCTTTAATGTATCTTAGATGATCACAGTAGCCCCTTCTGACCTTAAAATCCAAAGTCTTGACTGAGGACTACTCAACGCTGGCCTGGAACAAGACTATTTCTATTACCTTCTCTAATCCGTCTCTTGCTGGATGCACCATGCCCGCATACTAGAGCATGTTTTCTTTAATCTGACACTTTTGCAAATTATGGAATTACCACCTCAACTCACAGGTTCCTCACAGCAACTGCGGGAGGAAGAAAAAAATTGAGCTGAATTGCATATGTGATTTTTTTATCAGTCTAGCCCTAGGTGTGCAGGGATCTTATGCTCATCAAGTATATTCAAGTATGCATTTTATAACTGGCACTTTACGGACCTAATTTTCCTTGTCAAAGCCAGCAAAAGCAATTATATAATGTAAACATTTCATTCACTTTCATTGTGCAGACTGTATTTTTCTTAACCCCACATTCTTAAAAGCACCTTAATTTCAATGGAAAGCGTATGAATTTGCCTAAAGACTATGAGGTCAATTCTCTCCATTGGTGCAGTCTTGTTGCTCCCAGTGGCACTAATGGGAGTTAAGGATGTGCATCAAGGGCCTAGTATTCAATTGATGGGTTGAACTCACAAATTGTTTGCTAAGTCCCCATCCCTGTACTCAGCGTCTTTGGTATATCTATGTAAGTGTGAAGAGGTTTTTAATTAAAAAAAACATATTTCTACCATTCGGTATTCAACCCTACATTTCAATCTAATGCACTTTATAAAGAGATTTATTTATGGAGCAGATGACCTCTGATGGAAGCTAAAAATTAGTTTTAAACTGACCTTATCCTGGTTCATATTACAGAAACCATTAGCTTGCATTATCACTGGTTTGCTGTGAAAAGGCTCTGGGGCTTTTACAAGAATTCCCCATGCTCCCCCTGTCCCTCTGTGTCTCTTTGACATTGTGCCACCCCATTGTTTAGAAATTAAAATATTCAGTGTTCTTTGCACTGCATGCAAACAAATGAGCGTTCATGCAACCCATACAAAATAATGGTGTTGACCTTGTTAATAGAAAGATAACCTCCATCTAAGACTAACTTCCTACTGCAGTAGAGAACCACTGAATGCTTACCTGTCTTATAGATATAAATAAGAGAATAATTTAGACAAACTTCTTCTTTTGCAAAAACTATTTCAGCCTACTGAAGCGATAGCTGACACTTCTTATCTGTGGTAAATGCTGTATTGTGCCTGTCACCCTTGTGTTCATCCTGTATTCATACAGAAAGAGATTCAGAGAAAAGAAAGAGAAAAACTAATACCTGTGGTTGTAAAACAGACCCTGGGATGTTGCTCTGAGCCACCTCACCACAGCCAGCTCTGGGTGTCCTGCAACATCCCTGCAGTGTAGAAGTGACTCCTGTATTCCCATTTTAAGACAGATCTGATTCTAGGGTTCTTCCTGGAAATATTCGGCTTTTTTTTTTGATTGCCTGGACTCTTCCACTTTGTAAGATTTATTCATGGATGGACAAGAGTCTGTTTGCATTGAATATTCTGCAAGGAATCATCTATAAAGGATTGTATAGAAGGATTGTGCTGCTTTCAGCCATATGCCAACACAGTCTCTCTTCCTCACAAGAGCAGACTATAATTTGGGTAATAACATCTTTTCCTCAGTGAACAATTCTTCTTTTGGGTGGAATTCAGACCAGTGCAGAGGCCTCAAGAACTTAATTGGTGCACAGGCTCTTTCCTATAGCTCTTCAAATAGTGCTGGATTTCACCCTTAATGAAGTATTGAGTGGGCTGCCTATGAGTCTCAGCGGAAAATGTATTGGTGTGCTATGGCACTATTGCTCCCACTTTATGTAAACCCACTCCAGCTTGCTCCATGCTTCTGGCTTGGTGCCTAGCTTTGCAGACAAATGTCAACCTGCCAAATATCTTCCATTTACATTCCAGTCCATTTCAGAGATCATCCAAACCAAACAAAAAACAAAAAACAAAAAACAAAAAAAAAAAAAAAAAAAAAAAAAAAAAAAAAAAAAAAAAAAAAAAAAAAAAAAAAAAAAAAAAAAAAAAAAAAAAAAAAAAAAAAAAAAAGAAAGGGGAGAGGCAGTGACTTGTTGAATTTCCTTCCTTGATCCCTTAGGGGAAGGAGTTATTACTGAGTGTTGTTGCACAGGAACCACTGTGAAGAATACGTGAATGGGAGGGTGGGAAATAGACAGAAAAAAATGCCTTTAAATCATAAAACTGTCAGCAAGCTTAAAAACATAGAGCAACATTTCAGTCTCAAAGCCAATGTAGGAACTATTGTACATGTTATGGTTTCTTGGGGATTTACTCAAGGCTATACCTTTTTCTTTCTGCAATCATTAGGTAGCTGGCACAGTTTTTGGTGGACAAGTTAATAGATTCAGAGGAAAGTTTATTTCTTAACATATGAACATATAGTAATGTGTAGAGTATTAATCTGTGAATATGAATGGGTTTTCAAGCACTGAGTACTGTAAACTAGTGGCTGTACTGTTTCTGCTCAAGACAGGTTCTTTAAAGTGTAATTCTCAGGAGAAACTAATTCACATGTTCTGAATAGTCCTCTTGAGCAGCTCAGCTGACTAGATAAGGAATTGAGGGAGACCAGTTTCCTAACTGAGATAGCTAGGGTTTACCACTGGGGAAATGAGCCTAAGAGCCTTACTCAGCTTTCCAGTAGAAGGAGGAATAAATGTTACTGCAGGTTGTGGCTGCATACATTATGTCTGACAACCAAAATGCAAAAAAAAGACGTTTGTCAGGGTTTGAAGCTGGCACAGAGCATCATGCTGGATATCTCTGAATCGGACAAACTAGAGAATTGGACAGCTTGGAGGTGAACCACTGATATATGCTGTAGCTGCTTTCATGGCTGGACATTTGATAAGAAATGAAGCTGCTAACTCTTGAAACGACCTTTTACACCTGGCCTGCATGTACAGGGAGCTGCTTGTGTGCAGGCAGTTGGAACTTATGCTGTTGTGTGAAGCTGTAGCAGGCAGCAAGATAATCTGTCCCGGCCCCCTGCAATATACCCTGCTTTGCATTTTCTTCCTAAGCACCAGTTCTACCTAGATGCTTTCACTGTTGAACTGATGGGATGGGGATCCAGTTCAAGTCACTTTATGTTTTTGAAAACACAGTGATAACCAGAAAAGAAACTCCTGGGTGGATTTGGTAAATTATTCTTAGTAGCTTTTAGTACATCCTGTGTAAAGCCTCAAAGAATCTTCTTCTAAAGAGGAACCTCACAACTTTGCCTCACAGATAGGCAGCTGAGGGCCTGTGAAAATTTATCACTTAGCCTCTACCCACATGATGAAGCTCCCTGTTAGTCACTGCCCTTTTTCAAACTTTACTCTGATAATTAAAATATTACCATCGGGAAAAGACTCCCTCACCTCAGACCACTGCAAGTAAGGATGATTATGTTATAAACTGACATCGCAGATGCTGAACAAAAGCCACATGCCACCAACAGCTAAACAAACTGACTTTCTGCTTAAAAGCATCATAACACATGCATAATTAGCTAATTAAGCTACAAAATAAATAATTATCCAGTATAAGAGTAAGAGGAGGAAAGAGAAGAAGGGTTACAAGGTTACACACAGACATGTTTTTTTCTTTTGGAAAGATAACTAAATCTTTCCACCAGGAGCTCACTAGCTCTATTTGTGATTTCCATTTAGGACTGCCTATTGAATGTTTGCTAATTGTATGCATCCACTGGAAATGGCAGTGGCTGTTAGCTGTGATACTTCTGGGTGACGAACAGTCGGCCTCATCCACCCTTGATGCAGATTATTTTCTTTCTTGAGAAATTGCATAGGAGTGCATAAGAGCAAAGAGGTGCCTGGCTGTGCCTCAGGAGACGACTGCTCAAGGCTCACTCCTCCCTAGCTTCCCTGGGTGGTCTTTGGCAGGTGACCCAGGGCTCGATTCAGGCAAGGACGGGGAGATTTTGAGTCCCGTGAGAGCTCCTTTCCAGCCCCCACTCACCTGCCACCTCCCCAATGTTTCTCATGTTGGGGTGAGGTGATCTCCTAGTGCCTCTAGGTCTGGGCATGCCACCAAGTGTCTTAGTCCCAGGTAGCTCAGTGCCAATTCCTGCCTGTCTGGCTGGGGATCCACAGATGATGTACTATTTCGTGTGTGGTCCCCTCAGGGTCTCAATCTGCCAGGTGACCTCAGAGTGTACACAGCCACTGGAAAAGAGGTGCCACCAGTCCCACAGTGAACCCATAGCCTGGCACCAGGAGACTAGTGGGGCTTCCTGCTCTGCCTGAGAGCCTTTGATCCCTCCTCACTAAAAACAGGGGAAAGGGGGAGCTGCTTTCCCCATCTTTGCTGTGGAAGCTGTTCCACTTTGCATCAAATAATTGCAGATTCATTAGAAAGAGATAGGAGGATAGCAAGACCGAGCATGACTCTGGCGGTTTGGGGCCCTCACCTGGAAGGGAAGGGCGCAGACCCAGGCTGCTATCCCTATCCTAATAACTATTTAAGTATTTTATCCAATGGCTGTTTAATCTAAATCACGTAAACACATTGAAACAAGAGACTGCAGCCCAGGTATCCTTCCTTCCAGGTGAATGCCCTGACTTGTAGGATAGAGATTCATGCTCAGTCTTGCTTTCCCTCTTTGGCCAAATGAATCTCTAGATGTTTCTTGCAAAGTGAAACTGATTTGGAAGGAGGGACTGAAGACTCCCACAACAGCTTCCAAGTCAGCTGGCATGCAGAGATCCTCCAAAGATGGCAGCATCTCCCAGCTGAAGTGTGTGTGACCCCATCTTGCACAGGCATAGCCAGCCAGGGAAAGAAAACAATGCGGGGAATCCCTGGTCTTTCCCTCTTCCCTTCACAGGAAGTGTGCCTAGTCCCAGGAGAAAGGTTGACTTTGTCCTGAATCACACCATGTAAAGCCCTGAAGAGGGTGAATCTGTGTTCCTAGAACTGCAGTTTCAGGTGGGGACATCATACGAAGGCTATGTCATGGGATGAGCACCAAGAAATGTACTATTAAGTCACCAGAGCCTGCAGGGAAGATTTTGCCTTGCAAAAACACTCCATCATCTCCTCGTGCCTCAGTTTCTCCTGAACATATTTCTCCCACTTTTCATACAGCCTGTTTGTGTTGGTGTCTACCTCTCTTACAATGAAGATGCACATCTTCCAGTAGTGCAAAGTGTTCATTTCAATCAAAGATTTCTATGTATTTTCAGACTTGCTTAATAATAATTAGTAACAAAGAATTCTCTCCTCAAAGTAAAATTCCTAGAAATAGGTAACAGAGGGCACATTTGGGTATTTTGTTTCAGTACAGGGCAGTACTCAAGCTTGAGCTAGATTCAGTAAAAGAAGATCTGACCCTAAAGATTTGTTCGCTGAGCCATAATCACCAGCCTGAGGCTGCTAGCCTAAATTATCTTCTTCCAGCACTTATTTTGATTTGGCCTAAATGAATTGACTCTATGGTAAATAGATGCATATGGAAGCATAGGTTTCTCTTAATAAAATAGGGTACTAAAATATTATGGCAAAATGTTTGTCTGAGTAGTGAGATCATATGCTTGCCTAGATTCATTCACTTGAGTACTGAATATTTTCTCAAATATCCCCTAGTGCATATCTGGCAAGATCTCAAAACATTCTTAAAGCAAATTGTCTTTGGTCAATAAATACCAGAACAGAAGTGTCCTGGAGAAGAAGATTTATGATATGAGCAATACAAACACACCCATAAATCAGAACAGGAGCGCTTTCAGGTAGCACAGTCGGCATTTATGCAAATCACACTAAAGGCAGAAATACACGTATAGGACTTTTAACCAATGACTTACCCTTCAGTATCTCACATTAACTAAATAAAAACCCAGAATTTTCTTAGGGAACAAAACACATGATTGCAACTACCTTAACCATATTGTTTTATCTGTAGATAATAATTTGCTTCTTCCTTATTTTCCCTGACTTGGTGAATCGGATGCTTCAGATTTGTAATTAGAATATCAATAAGATTTCAAGGTATTGCAGTCTTAATTCATTGCAAATCTGCATTTTCTGAAGAGAAAACTAAACTATTGACATTGGCAATAAATTGCCTGTTGCCCCCTTCCTTTTCCCCCTGGGGTGCCTCAGCTCTGCTAGTCTGGCAGGTAGATTTAGAGCAGGGCAGGCAGTGTGACCAGAAGGTGTGTGTGGGGGTAGGAGCAGCAGAGTCATTACCAACAAAGGGAACTGGTGCTGCAAGGGAAACAAGGCAATGCACGAGGTGTGTAGTGATTGGGCTGACTGTAGTGGGAAGCAATGCACAAAACCTCCAAGCAGAACTCAGCAGCCCATCAGGACACAAGGGAGATTAAAGCAGGTGTGCATATTAATGTGTGAGACATATAAGCAAAGGGACCAGATAACTGCCTTTGCAGTTCTCTCAAAATCCTCTAATTCTTGTGCTATCACCATGTGATACATGGTTTTGAAGCAGAACACAGTCACATGACAACTCCATATTTTACTGCTTGTGGGTAATTTTCTTGTCCTGTCAGAATCAAGTAACTTTGTCTTTGCTATCAATGTGTGGTCTAATGCATATATCATGTCAGTGCTGCACCAAGCTGACACACGCATTAGATGCACTGACAGTAAACAGGAAGTAATCCAAAGTTATTAGGCAGGAAAAATATAAAGAAGCCTGTAAGCTCTTACATTGCAAAGCTATCAGCAACTCCAAGATTTTTTCCTTGTTGCTTCTCAATGTTGAAGACTATACATATACAAATTAAAAAGCTTTGTTTTCAAAATAAAAAGGAAGAAACAGCTACAGATCCTGATGCTGAAAAGTAGGGCCTAGGTGAATTCTCACTTCACTGAAGCTGGTGTCAAAACACCCATTGGCTGTCCTAAATCTGTCCCTGATTAATGATTTTACTTTGGAAAGGATTAGAATTTTTTTTTACTATCTCACTACAAATTCATATTTTGTAGGCATCCATATTCTCCCTGTCTGGTAACTTTTCGCAGCTGGAAACTGTATTCTAACTCTAAAACTGGTTATAAAGTTACTGATATTTTATCTGTAATCAACTATTTTTCTCCCCTTTCAGACCACTATATAACTGTACAATTTTAAAGAATTGTCCCTGGAAGGTGCTCCCTCCCTGTAAATATCAAATTACCTGAAAATTTGTCTCTGTACCTCTTGCAGAATTAAGTAAATAGTCTTTAATTTGCCAAGAGCCAGTCCTGGAAGGCATTTGTGAAAGCCATTGTGACAAGGTAAGGGTGGATAAGTCCTATGGCATTTGAAGGAAGAAAGATGAGATGAGGAAAAGCAGTAATCTTCAGGCAAATAAAAGGTAGAAGATTTGGCTGTCCCTGTAGGCACTTAGGTGTTGCCTGTCACCACCAGCTCTTTCAAAAGGTAGTTTAAAGAAAAAGAATCGGAAATCTTTAGACTCTTATTCAGGAACACTAAAATTAAGAGAGATTATTGCCCTACAGTTCTTTGAGGACAGAAAGATATTTTTATGAGGAAAGACAGCTTTTAACTTTGACAACACCATTATTCAATGGTGCAAAATCTTGTACCACATTTTAGACAGGCTAGGAGGTTTTTGTAAAATGAATTCACTTTCTTAGGATCTTGATACCTTGGTAATCAAATCAATACAACAATAAGACAGGAAAACATAAAAAAAAGTAAATAAACAGTTTAGAAATTAGGAAACACAGACCACCTTTTTCAAATATCTAAATATCCCTACTCCTTTACATTACCAAAAATTCCTTCAGAAATTATTATTATTGAAAACAGACTTCCCTAGTCTAAAGTCCAGAGTTTTAAAAGTCCATTGGATGCTTATTAAATACACATTTTTTACACTGAAAAGTCTCCTTTTTGTGTGTAAGGAGGTGTGGGAGTACATTTTGTGCTTGTTTAGTTGAGACCTGGACTGAAAAATAGTCATGTGCTGCCAGCAATCCATGTGAGTTAGATCAGATTTTAATCTCTTTGTACAGGGGCCATGTTTTTTTATCTGGTAGTGCCTACTTCACTTCACGGGTGGGGTAGGGTAATCAGATAGGGTATCTTTAATCTGTGATCTAATATATCTGCATGTAGGACATTTTCCATATTAGCAGCTTTTGTGAAAGACCCTTTTCCTCTCTGGAACCTCTGAAGCCAGTCTTTTATCATTCACACCATGTCTGCAAGAGAAGGTCAGGTATAGACTATGGAAAGACCATCTGATAGTGGTGAATTTGAGGCAGTCTGGGCAGCCAAGAAACACAAGAAAATTAAATCAGAATAAAACTTGTTTCCATTCCAGCCTTGGGCAAAGCATGTTGCTCATGGCTGAGATGAAGGATACCTTGCATGCAGCAGGATGCTCGAAGCACTTGTGGAAACATATGGAGCAGGGGCAGGTTTTAGTACCCTCCCTAATGCTATGGTAGGATTCACAACTTACAGGTGAACTTGAGTGTTAATTTGAGGGTTGTGAAGTGGGTGTCCTCTTATCTGAAGTTCAGCCAAATCATCATGAGCTGGAAATTCCAGTGACTTTAAGCCCTCACAACATTCCTGCTATTAGTGTTTTACCACAGTGGACTACTTCAAAAAACTAAAAATATCCAAAACTCCCTTCAAATCCCATTGAACTCTGTTGGAGAAAAGGCCTGAGTGAATAACAATGCTTCAGATTCATTTTGAGTTAAGGCATGGTATGATTCTCATTACAGTTATGTCTGGGCAAACTGGTTCAAGTAAATGATCTTGTGTTTCCAGCTTTGCAGGCTCTTGGAAATAGTTTAGCCTTTTTTCCCCCCTTTCCCTAAATTTAGTTGAAAAAGAAAGAAGGAAAAAAATCTGTACTCATGGCTGGAGACACTTTCATGCCAACTTTCACCCTGGAGCAAATTTTTCATGCCTGAGTTATAAAAACCTCAGAGAAATAAGTGCTGATATGTTAGGTAAACATCAGAAGACCTTGAACTACAATTTTGCAAGGGGTGTTGTGAACTTGACAGGACAAAAGATTAATCAGACAAAAGCCTCTCTTCATAGCAGTTCATCTTAACAGGGCTGTGGTGTCTTACGGTGGGTAGGATACAGACACAGGAGACAGAACACCTCGCTTCTGCTCATGTTTCAGCTTGCTGAGTGACCTTTAGCAAAATGCAGTATCTGTGATAACCATTTTTGCAAAGATTCTTGGATAAAAAATGCTGTGTAGTTTTTAAATATTGGCGTGCATTAGCATGCAGATTTGCTCTCCAGGCCCATTTCCTTTTCAGACTTTTATATTGTGGAATTAATTACTCGCAAAGACATAAAATATTTTTGGTTTCTCTGGGTGCTCCTCCTCCTCTCTGCCTTTCTTAGCTCTTATAAACTTTCTAAAAATATGCTTAGAGTGTAACTCATCCTGGGTATAATTCCAGAGATGAAGCTACTTAGGAAGCAATCTTGTAGAAACATAAGGTGAATTCTGGAAATTCTGAGTGTGGGGATAGTAAAGGATTTTAGGAGAGGATTTCTTTCTCAGTTGGTTCCGCTATTTTTCATGACTGATTTCTGAGGCAGAGACACAGTGGCTAATGCAGATGGCATCTGCTATATGTCCAGAACATTAACTGCTATGGTTATGTTTAGAAAAACTTATCAGAAACACAATGTTTTAATCCCTAATAAAGCTTGTGGAAAATCAAGAAGGCCGTTATAAAATTAAATTAATAATGTTTGTACAGCTACAGTTCTTTTCCAGGGGACTGGAATATTGCATAAGGATACTATAAAAAGAGAAGTTGAATGAAAACTCTTAACCTGTAAGGGCCTTTTCTTCTTCTTCTTTCCTTCTGTTTATAGACTGTCGCATCTGTTTGAATGTTGCAGGGAAACTGAACATGCATCTCTTTCTTTTTTTTTTTTTTTTCTGATAAGAAAACAAATGTGACGAATTAAAAGACTCTTGGCCTTGTCTCCTATTTGACTCTTATTTTATAAAATGGTCCTTTCATACACCCACTTGAACAATTGACGAGCTCATTTAGAAGGGTGTAAGAGATTCACCCTTAGAGTAAGAAAAAGAGAGATGAAGCCACATCTGCTTTGTCTCATTCACAACTATTAAGCATGGTAATAGTGGCTGATTTATTGTAAACATCAGTTTGCAGTTTATTAACGTTAAATTAAATTACTTTTATTTCCTTTGCTTATTTTTCACTCCAAAGAGACAAATGTAGCTAGATGATTCATTGATTTGCATTGATACTTTGTAACAAAAATTAATAATTGCATGGATTAAATAAAATGCATTTAACGTCATTCAGAACAAAAAGAATAAGACAAAATAAAAGTACACTTGGTTAAGTAAACTAATTAACCATTTTCTGGGTATACTTAAATAGTGAGCCATCTTTCACATTAAGCAACTGGCTTTTCTATAATTAACCAGAGCACTCAGAATGTTCTTGGTGTAGGGGTTAACCACCATGTTTTTTAATCCTTCACTGCCTGCACACCATTTTATTTTTTCTCACTGAGGCCATTTAAGCAGATATATGTATATATTTTATTATTATTTTACTGTTTCTCTTGCTCAAACACAGCTTTACAACACTAAAAATGCTTCCTGTTTTCAGCAATGGATGTGGAAATAAGAAACATTGGAATATTCCTATTAATTCCAATCAAGTCCGTCATGTTTTAGCAGCATGATGAAATGCATTAAGATGAAATAATTGAGAAAATTATGGAGTATTTGAAGATTGATGAAACTTTGGTAACATTTGGAATTTGGTGGGTTTTTTTGGGATAATTAATCTCTTACTTTATACTGATGTTTTTCAAAGGAAATAAATTGTTCAAATACACATTCCTATTCCAGCATGTTCAAGTATGGTAATATAACTTTTCCTGCAATCTAGATAAGTGAAGGTTGATGAGGGCAGGGGAGTAGCGCCAGCAGCTTAGAACTTGAACAGCATGAGATCCTAACCTCTCAGTTTTCAAGTTTCTTTGTAAATCTGGAACCTCATATTTGTAAGATGGCAAGGGGATAGGCAGAAGACATTCCCATACTCTGATTAGGTGTCTTTGCTCAGACAATTATTTTATTATATTTTCAAATGGAAGCTTATTCAAACTTACTTCCTACTCTGTTATTTTTGCCCCAGCCTAATTGTAATTTGGAATTGTTCAAGACACAATCTGAATGAAATCAAATAAACTTTACAGTTATTTTCAGTCACTGTGGGAAAATAGGGACAGGCGGTCGGAAGATTACGTGCTGTACGGAAAGATAGGATCCCCCTCCCTATAGTTTGCTACGCAAGCAGACGGAAATGATGTCTCCCCAGACTATATAATGCTGCGGAACTCAGAAATAAATGCCATTTTACCATCCAACACACTGGTGTCTGTGAGTGATTGGCCTGAGCAGTCTGAGGTGGCTGCTGTGCCATTCCCGAACCAGGTCGTCACGCCTCGGCAGATGCAACAGTCACAGACCTATGAAGCATTTTTGAGTTCATGAACAAGAACTTCTGTCATCAGCCATATAGGATTTTAGCTAATTAAGCCAGGACATTTCTTCTAATCACAGATTTCTCTCATATTGCCTCTTGTTGGCTAGATTGAGGCTTGCAAATGTTGCTAATCCAATGAACACTAACAGTTCTCAATTTTTGACATTTCCATTTCTCTTTCTCCAACTTCTGTGACATTTTGATATCTGAAATGCTATCCTGTCAACATTTTTAAATCAACACCTGATGTCAGCATAATTCAAATTCACTGCCTTCACTGGGTTTCCATCAGAGTTGAAGTTGGCCCATGAACTTAAACAAAGGCTTGTATTAATGTATTCCTAAGAACTAATTTCAATTGCATGTTGCAGTACCAGGCCGTATTATGTAGCTGCCATTGCATGAATACAAGGATGACATGAAACCTATGGCTGTTCAACTTTTGTAGTTATTCTGAAATCCATGAAAAGTGGATAAATTGGAGAAATTATTCAGGAACAAATATATTATTTAGAAACATTTTTGTTGTGTTCCATCTGATTGCATACTGTACTGGTGACACAAAAATTTCAATGGGTTTTAATGCACCCAATGAGTACAAAGACAAATTCTTCCTTTCCCTATGAAGTGCCAAGTTCCAGCTTTGCACAAAAACATTGCTAAATGCAGCACCTTATGGTTCGTTCACTAATTGTTCTTCTGTATAAGACATTAGCTCCTTCCACCACAGTCTGAGATGAAAGGTACTGCTATGATGTCTAGCCATGGGAGATCAATAAAGCACACTTTATATTAACAATAAACACCTCTCATTCTTTTCTCTATTCTTCTCTTCTTTTATTGTTAACATAAATTTTGCTTGAACAAAAGCACGATATCAAAAGGTTTTCCTTTTGGGTATCTGACACAAGTCACTCACAGTACTCTCAACAAATAGAGTTTTGCGACACTCTTTTGTACATTCTGTTGTATAGACCAAAAAACCAACCAATTCTTTTGTCCCAGGAAGTGTTTTATAGGTGCAAATTGATGAAATATTTTATTAATACCTGCCATTTCTTCCCATTTCGTTCCGTGAATGTAAAAAAGCATTCACTTTGGGTCAGTCTAGGGGTTCATCCAACACAGTGTCCTTTCCCAAATGGTTTCGTTAAGTGCAAATGCAAGGACATAGCAGGAAAAGACTGGTAAACGTGTACGATCTTCCCCTGTCATTCTCCTCAAACATCCTTTTATGTTCTATCAATAGAAATTCCTGAGCCTGATTTTGTTAGTCTGTTTAGAAACCTACAGTTCTTACACCTCTGGAACCCATTGAATATTCCTTATCCTTTTCTTTTGGCAAGGAGCTCAACTGGGCTGCTATTTTCTGCATAAACCCCTCTTTTTGTGTTTAGAGTCTGGTTTCTTTAAAGATCCTTAGTACTTGAACTGGAAGATAAACACAGGTATCTGGGCCTTACCCAGATACCTCAGGCCACTTGCGATTTTTTAGACCAGATAGAATGGTCCTCATCACCTCAGTCATTCCTGTACAGAAACTATTCCATAATAAGATCCTTCTGACATATATCTGAAACTTTTCCCATTATAACTTATAATTTTTACTAGATGGGATATGAACCCTTTGTATCCATAGAATGGCTAATTGTGGATTTCTACTGTGGTATGATGAGGTTTTCTTTTGTCTTCTCCACTCTTTTCTTAAGGATTCTGAACACTTCATTTATTTTTGTGATGACTACTGACTTGATAGTTTTCATGGAAGCATCTTTAATATTTTAAAGATCTACTTTCTCCACTGAGTAGTAATGGTGTGAATGTAAGACAAGTTTTCCCACTGTGCTTCCCCTTATATCTATCTACATATATCAAATTTTATCACCCCAGCGTTTACTCCAGGTCATCCATAAATGTTGAGCAGTGCTGTTTTCTACAGAATTTCACAGGTGATCTTCATCTACTGCAAGAAAAGGCCATTTATTCCTAACTTCTGCTTTATACGTGTTTCAATATGTAGTCCAAAAGCTTTTGTTGGTTTATGGACTACTGAGGATTCTAAGGAAAAGAAGTTTCTTGTGCATAAACATAAATTTCCAGTGGGAGTTTAAATCATCTTGGAGGATTTGTAGTGGGTTTCTAAACTGAATAAACTCAAAGCCACTTATTCAAACCATTTTGATAGGGAGTCTCTTGTAAAATCTCAGTGAAGTTTTCAGTCTTTGCATCTGACAAATGACCAAACTGCTATGTAGGCCCTTAAATAAACAGCAGATTTACAAAGGTACTTAGTTCTTTATACGTTCCGATGATAAAATTTTGGCCATTTTTTTAAATAAGTGTAACATCCTTTAACAAACCTTCATCTTTTTACAATAAAATAAAAACGGAATTATGTTTAAAGCCTGTTTTGCTTCATGGATGTTACATCATTGGAATTTTGCTCCTGATATGTGTTTGAGATATGGAGACTCTGGTGTTTTAAATGATTTCAGACAGAAAAAAACCCTAATTCTCAAAATTGTTTTTGGGAGGTTCTTATTCATTTCAGTAATTTTAAAATTAAAGAGCCTCATTTCACAGAGGCGATTGTCTTTTGGTCAGGATTGTGTCTCCTTGGGTCTCTGTAAAATACTTAGCACTATCCTGAGTGCTAAGATATTTGGGTTAATTATGGAGTGTAAGTAAACAGATACTTTCTCAAATCATCCATTCTGCAAACTCAGGAAGGTATCTTGAAAATAAAGCTGTTCTTTCCTGTCTTCTCTCTTCTCCTCCTCCCTTAAGGGTAGTGAGGAGTTATGATATTACAGGTTATTAAAGTAATTATTTGGAAAGAAAAGTATTACTCTGGGCTGTAGAGGCCACATCCCAGGAACATTTTGTGAATTTTTTGTTGCCAGTTTGTGAGATTTACTCATTGTTTAAGAGCCCATCTCAACTCATTCTATAGTCTTAATAACTAAATAAAATAGCATTGCTCATTAAAAGTTTTGTAATCAGAATTTGTTTGATAATTTTGCTGAGGAGGCAGAACAAGGTCTAACTTGATCTTATTGTTCTCTGACTCCTTTTACTGAGTGACAGTGATATGCATAGTCACATCAACTGGATGCATTTCCCAACAAAATGGCACATTGAGCCATAGAATCCAAATACTCAACAGACTCTGAAGTAATGGATGTGCTATGACTTACTTAGGTTCCAGGATCTTTTGCTCAATTTTCTGGTATTCTTGAGGCTTGAAAGATGACACAGACCAGTCAGTTGCATACATTTTCTAATTGATGCAGTAATGTTAACTTGTTTATGGTGTGATATTCTAATGCTGGCAGAATTGTGGAAGAAAAATTTGGTATTTAGAATATAAGTGTTCTTCCTCCTTTTGCCTTTTCTGTGCTGAGTAAATCTATTTTGAGTTCAACACCATGACTGCCAGACATGCTTGTCTCCAGACATCACAAAGAAAATAATGTGTTCCCTCTTACTGCTCTTCTCTTTCCTGTAACTCTGTAGATATCTTCCTAGGCAGAATATCACATTCATGTCGACAGTTACAGAGTCCATCATTTCAGTGACATCAGTGGATTTGTGTCCACTAGACCAAGACCCTCAGCTGACCAGTAGGCTCCAAACTGCATAGCCCACACTCTAATTGAGCAAAGAAAATGCAGAAGATCTTGCAAAGCTATAAAAAAAGTGTAAATTACGTATGTATGATGCTAACATGACAGATATCAAGGAAAACAACAGTCTTTATAATCTAGTTTGTGCTAGGACTATTTTAAAGGTAAATGTGCATAAAGAAGGGGTGCATTTCCAGAATGTGGAGGAATTCAACATTCTTCATTCAAGAAGGTACATGAGATTTGCTTTGTCATGTACTTTAGAGAGTTGCTCAAATTGGTATCAACAGCAACCAGCTGCTGTGAACAGTAAAACCTTGCATACAGAAGTAGAGCTGGGCATGGGGGAGCAAGGGAGGAGTAGGTTGAGCCCTTATAGCTGTGCCTGTGCTAGCCACTTCAGAGATCCCTTCTGAATCCATAGCACCATTGCTGCTCCAGCACTCATTTTTCATCTACTTCGTTTCCACAGTTGTCAGTGCAGCCCTCAATATGTTCTGTTTAAATTCTCACCGAATCTCCATGGGTTCCTCTGTCTCTTCACACTGAGAGAGACAAGAGAGAGAGAGAGCAGCAAAGTGGTTAGAAATCTTCTGCCAAACACAGATGGTATCCTGATTGCTCTTTCAGCCTACCTGTGTCTGTCTGTGAAGCTGTGGATGTTGTGGACATGTGTGTGAAGAATTTCCAACACTCTCAGATCATTCACCCAAAGGAGAATTTCCATGTGAGTTTTAATATTCACCACATTAGTCAGCCTTGAGAAACAAATATGGCTATTTAGGGTTTATCTCTGTAAAATGTGTATGTGTGTGAATGTGCTTATAAGAAGAGAGAAGTAGAGGAGAAGAACAGGAAGACTCCAAAATTACACAGCAGCCTGCTTTTAAAAAGTACTGACAAATGCGTTTGCTTGCACTGTGTAGGCAGTCTGTGAAAAATCCCAAAAACCATGGAAAAAAACCACACTGGCTTTACCTCATGGTATCTCAGCATGCTCAGCTATTTGCCCCTCTCCTCCTCAGGATATGGGCACAGTGTGGGACACAATTGCATTATGGCAGTTTAACAAGTTAGTGCCTATCAGCTGACTCGTAACCAACTGTGCAAGCTCTCTTCAGCTGCCCCATTCGTGAGATAAAATGCATTAGCTTAAATTCTCATGCAGTAGATTTCACTTCCAAGACAGATCTTTAAATAGGTTTTGGCATACCTGGCAAAGGAAGCTGGTATCCTCTTCTAAGCACAGAACATATCCAGTGCAGCAGAGGAAAGGAGAAGCTTTCTCCTTGCAAGAAAATAAATCAACCTACCAACAATGCACTTAGCATTTGGAGAAAAAATCTTTGCTCAACTCCTATAGGTAATCATTTTGTAGAATGAAGCATGAGATTTGATTATCCTCATTATCTTAGTTCAGATAGCTCCAAAAGTTGCTAGTTGTCATGAAATATACAGCTTTTTAAAAAATCCAGTTATGGTATTTGACTTACTGACCTATTCTGGCATCAAATTGCACAATATGCCAATTCACTGAGAAAATTCAATCCCTTTTTTTCCTCTATGCATATTACCTCTAGTTCAAAGAAAGGAGCTTTGGATCACTTACCTTTTCCTTCTCTCTCTCTCTCTTTTTTTCATCCTCCTTTCAGAGTGCATGCTGTCCTGTCTTTTGTTCTGGCNTTGGTTTTCACTAATACCATTCAGATACCTTAATTTTTCAACCTTGCCCACTCTACTTATTCTATTTTCCAAGCAAAATCCTGAAGGAGTCTTTGAAGGGTTTAGGATCTTGGTAGCCATTTCTCAATGAAAGTCCTTAATAAGGATGTTCTGA
Organism: Peucedramus taeniatus; assembly: GCA_013400575.1. NCBI lineage: Eukaryota > Metazoa > Chordata > Aves > Passeriformes > Fringillidae > Peucedramus > Peucedramus taeniatus. The sequence continues at coordinate 38,274 of WBNO01004473.1, forward strand.
GAGGTCCATGTTGGACCTGACTGTAAAGTGAATATATTAGTAGAAAGAGGCACATCTCTGTGTAGCATGTAAATGCATAAGGATCCTTACAGTTTCCTTTCCCTTTAGTCACTGCAGATCAGACCAGAATAAAAAGATAAGAAACTACGTTCTTTTCTGGTACTCTGGTTGTGGGTGGTACTTTTCCATATCATCAGCTAGCAGACTAATTAATTTAAATGGTCTTTAGACTTCTGCCATGGAAATAACACACATGTAAACAAGTGGATAAAAGTTTTAGGTCACCAGCTCATACAGCACTTCATATTCCTGCTGTCTTCTATTCCTATCTTCCCTCAGTGTCATGTGCTTTATGACAGAGGGGTTCTATGTCCTCGTGTGTCCATGTTTTCACATGCCTTTTATTCATTGATTCATTCCTTTCTTTTTTTTTTCCTTCACAATTGAGAGCTTCACAGGATGGTTGTCACAGCTGCAATTCTTGCTTGGCAGCATTTAAATGCATGCTAAACAAAAGTTTCTGTCTTGCCCATCTCAAATATAGGCAAGTTAGTTGATAAATAGCCTTATGCCACCCCAGGGTGTGATTATACTTTGAGATAGCACCACCCGTAGGATGGGTGAAGGCCCTTTGATTTTGGCCCTATGTCTAATCATGTGTTTTAACTCTTTCCAAGTGCTGGGTTTCTGTTGATCTCAGCAATTCTGTACATGTTACAACTGATATGGTTAGTGATATACCTGATAATGTAGCTGGCATCAGTGAAGGAAACCATTTGGTTGGGCTAGACAGAGCTGTACCACGACTGCAACCATCATTCAGTTAATATGCCAGATTATTGGCAAACTTTTCCACTGCCTCCTTCTGTTGTTTTCTGTAAAGCATTATTGTGGTTGAGAGTGATAATCCAATCCATTGCTTTTGATTCTTGCTAACCTTAATGCTCTTGGTTTCACCTGGGCATGTGCTTATCAACTTTCTTGTCACCTTTGTACCTCACAGAAAGAGACATGTAGTGTCCCCTGCATGCAAGTTCTGTTATGTTCCATTTTTCAGGTGGAATTTTTATGGATTCCTAGTGGTGGTCTTCAGCACTTCTTTGAGAGTTGCAGGCGCTTTAGTAAGTGGGCAAGTCTCTATTCTACCCACAGCTTTTACTTGTTTCAGTTTAGGTATCGAAAAGTTGTTTTACTGTTAGAATGAGAAAACTTAACAAAATTCTACTATTGACTCCTGGCATAGTATGGTAAAGCTTGCACTTGCAGTTTTTGTGCTTCCCATCTATGCTAATATACATTTACACAAGACTGACAGAGGAAAGTTGCTTAATGTATATTACATTTGCATTGGATTTAAGTCAGCTTTATACTATCAGAAAAGAGAATAATAAATTCCAAAGCATTTAAAGCCACAAATGGTCACAGAAAGTAATTAGTCCTGATTTCCTTATATTTTCAGTAGTATAAATCAGGAATAAGTTTGGTAAAATAGTTGGGATTATTTAATTTATACTGTAGCTTTGCTATGGAGCTCTGAAGCACTGTATACTCATTCTACAGCTGCAGGAAGAAAAGTGCCATAGTTTGAGGTTCAGTGGCCCTACATGGGTGCAAGAGAGAGGAGGTTGATGCATGCTGGGACTATATCCAGCAGTTAGTGTCTGCAGGACTTGGTTCTTTGATTGTGAAATGAGAGAACATGTTTTTCTGGAATTCTGCCTAGCTGTATCTTTACACAATATTTACTTCTCAATAAACCAAATTTGCTAAAAACTGCTTAACTGAAATATAAACCAGTCACTTTTAATACTCACCCATTTCCTTACCTTGTAAACTTTGGGCTCCCAAAATTGTAGGTGTTAGATGACTAAATGCTTTTACATATTAAAAAAAAAAAAAA
>WBNO01004482.1:332-14962 GCA_013400575.1 Peucedramus taeniatus
TTTTTTTATTCTGTTGTTATCTTTCCATCTCACTATATGTTGTGATTGCTCAAATATGTTGGATATTCCTCAAGGCAAACACTAACATCTGCTCTTGCAATCCTTTCCCAAGCAGAGATATTAGTGATTTCAGTGGAGATTTTCTCCAGGGAATGACTTCACACTTGGGGGCAGGATGAAGTTAGATAATTTAGGGCCTGATCTACAATGTGTCAAAATCCAGCAGAATTGGGAAAGGTTCAGCAACACTTCACAACTGGTCTCATCTTGCATCATTCAGAATTACAAGAGTTTTTAATGCTGACTTTAATAAGAGCAACATCTGGACTGGCACAAAGTTAAATCCATATGGGATTTCCCTCAATCACAGGAGCACCTAGCCTGGCTTCAGTGAGATTATATTCATGATAAGGACAAGAAGAACCGGCCTTTAGAAGACAAACTTTTAAGCCCTAAAGTCAATATTGTTAAATTAGAAGCATGAATTTCCCCATTTCCTTTCAAAAAATGCCTGGCTGAAAATTCAAGTGTAGAAATAATCTCCATTTTGGGGAATTCACACTGAAAGAGCAGTAATGACTCATCCTTTTTTACCACATTTTTCTAGTACCACTGAAGCTACCACTCAAAAAAAAATGTCCTTTGCTGCACCATAAACCAATTTTTTTCTCTTTGCATCTGCACCTCCTTTCATTGTCTGTTATTAGATGTCTTAAGGAAAAAGATTCAAAAGCATTAAAACCAGTTAGTAAGAATGAGAAATTCTATTTATTATAAGAGTCATGACAGTGCCATGTGCTGTATTTTTCATCTCTCTTATTAGTAGTTGGACACTATTTAACTGCCCTAGCTGAAAAATATCATGCTGATTGATGTCACTTGGAAAGCAGGGCCACACCAGTGTCTCTAAAAAGGTATTTCTCTCACAGAAATAGCCCAACCAGCTATTTATCAAATTCTCTCTAAAGTTCTAGCTCTGTAAGATACGTTCCATACAGCTGTGGGCAAAGATGCATCTTAATGCACATTAAAAAAAAAAAAAAATCACTGAATCATAGTTGGTATGCTGTTTCTCTTATGACTGAAAGACTGCAAGTTTGCATTCAAAATAGTTTCCTGTACTGATTTTTTTACTATTCAGTGGTATCTACAGGCTATATAGTTCACCTGACAATGCAGGCTATTATTTGTGCCTCCTAGATCAAATAATAGGGCATGCTGGTTAGAAATTGAAATTCAGTGGTACAGATTTATTCAAATGTAGTACAGACTTGGTGATAAGTCACTAATTTGGTCAAATTTTGACTGCTGATATTACTTTGGGATGCCATTGGCATACTGTCATCTCTCATTTTGGTTGCCAGTAAAACTAACAACGTCACCAATCACAAAAAATGGAGTAGGTTGGAAAAATAACAATACAAACAAAGTTCTGCAAGAGCTCTTCATATGCCTGGGTCAGTTAAACACATGATTTCATTGTAAGCTGGTGTTTGACAAGAAATGCTGGTTTAAACTATGAAGCTGCTTCTGGTGGCGAAGGCCCAGAGGGAAGTGACTGTCATGTCCCCAGAGGAGGAAAATAACTGTTAAAGCTCACATCACCCCATGTGATTCTGCTTCCCTTGAAAGACTGCAGGCTGGAACCACAGGTTGAGGCTTTGCCCTGCTATCTTTCTACTTAGGAGCAGTATAGTCAAGCCTTATGAGCCTTTTCAGTCAAGCCTGAAAATCGTTAGGATCTAGGCTGCATTCATGGCACTGCTTCTCCAGTTCTCCTCTGTGTCTCGGTCTTCTGCTCTGGTAAGCACAGCTGTGATTCTCACTCCTTCTACAGACTATATAGACAAACTATAGAAAAGTAGAATTTTCACCACTTAAAAAAAATTAAGGGACTGGTATGGTTGCTGATTCCCTCTCTGTGGTGTGAAAGTGATTTGTCTTGTCTAATGAGAGAAGTGTAATTTGACTGGCTTGAACCCACTTCCCTTTTGAAGCTCTCTGTCTCCACTGATTACAGAAGGAAGCCAAATTATTGCCTTGGACAATTCATCTCATTTGTAGAAAGGAGAGGTGATTTCTATCCAATCCATTTCTGCAAAATGATAAAGAGAGTTTTAGAATGAAAGCCATCTCCTTTATGCCTTTGAGAAACGTAGCTGTATTGGAAAATTTTTCTCCTGCAAAGAGATATGACTATTGAAGGAATGGGTAGGTATTTACGATTTTAAGATAATTTATTTACATAGCTCTTTTAAAAATGAGACAAACTAAGTCTAATACATTTCAAATAAAAACATCAGTGGTGGTTTCCATGTAGAAGGTAGTAATTCTCCTCTTACTACAATAAGGTTGCCAAAATGGGATGTATTTCAAAAAATCACACATACGAACTTATAAATCCTATTGGTATCATTGATAAGATGCCAAACACAGAGTGTGTTCCTCTCTCTCTCCCACATACCTGCACAGACATAAACTCAGGCACAGAGCAACTATATTGCTGCCTCCACCTCTACTAAATTAATTCTTCCCAAGCCCGGTATTGGCGCTCAGCCATGAAGCAATAATCTAGCCAGGATCGCACAAGCAATGTGCTCATGGTGTTTTCTCACACAACACTTGTGAAAGGCACCTCAGACTTATAAGGTATCAGAGAGATGTGGAAAGTGTCTGCCTGCTCAGAGTACAATCCACTTGCTCTTGGCTGCATAACGGACAGACAAGCTGGGAAAAAAACACTTTCCCCATGCCGATTTGGAAAATCCTGTGTGTGTCAGTAAACCAATTGAATGCCACTAAACTAATAAAATGTCACACAAGATAGCAGCTCTCTTCCTCCACCTTGCAGGGACTTGGCTGAAGGAGAAATAAATCATGAGCTGCATGTTTTCAGATGTTCATATCTAGCTGCTGTGAGGAAGGCAGTGACATATTCTTTTAGTCTTCTTAGTTGTTCTGACTGTACTGAAATAAGAAGACTGTTTTGTGTGTATGTGCATATTTTCTGTTGTAGTCTCATGCTTTAGTGTGGTTGAATGTGGTTCCTTTCATTCTCATTATGTAGCTTGAAATTATTTTTGTGTCATAAAAATTATCTTTGACTGTTTTGAAATCTTTGTTCAGGCCTATGAGGCCTTTATTAGTTATTGTTTTCTTATAAGTATTCAAAATTAAAGTCTTAAAAAGCATGAATTTAAAAAGCACATGTTCGAGATGGAATAACAGTAAAGTGTAAAAAGTTACAAAATGCATCAAACGGCAAAAGTGAATAGTTTCATCTACAACTGCACATTTTTATGGCTTATGCAATCACCTCTGATTATCACAGTGCCTCATTTCTACTGTTTCTCTTAAGTCCAATGACACAGAAGCTGCTCTGCTTGGTTCTGGGCTTGGGTGCTCGCAGCAAGCCTCAGTGACAGGCCACTCTCAGCTGCTCCTGGTCCCCAATAATTAGCCTGCTATGGCAGCTACCTCTTGTGGTTTTGCCTGTGAGAGACATTTGACACAGCAGACATCAGAGGGATTTTTCAGGAGGCTCTTGTGGCGTCCGAATGGCTCTTAATTAACCACTTAGGTATCCTCGTTCACTCTCCTGCTTGGCACTTTCCAAATGGTAGGGGTTGCACTGTGGATCTAAACACCGGGGAAGCATGCTATCAAAAGATCTTGTAAATGAAGGCTTGTGTAAATTATTTTTAATGATTCCCTCCTGGCACATCATTATGTTTGTAGTTACACACAGGCACTTCAGAGATGGCTCATCTTCCGTAAGGTCAGCTGCAGGACCACCATAACTAGCTGCAGTCAGTAAATGGCTTATTAATTAGCACAGTGATTTTACATTGCTAAGAGCTCTGATGTATGGAGCTAGAATTGTAATTGTGTAGGATCGAAATAATAAGCCATCTCAGGGCTCCTTATGCAAATTGCCATATTATAAAATCATTACCTATCTAAACACTGAGTTTTAATAAGAATTACAATGATGAATTTTATGATAATTGACACTCAAATTTTAATCTCTTGGATTTTTATCATTTTGGTGGTTAAAGTGTGTTTCTAATTAAATGTTGCTTAAAATGCAAAGGATTGTTTAACAATTCTATTCAGTTCTTCTAGTTCAAATCAGGTTATTCTCTTTGGTCCTAGAAGATGGGCCTTCTTAGTAATAGGTATATGACATTATGTATTACTTGTAGAGTAAGATGTTTAATCTTTCTCTTTTTTTAACAATTATGATTTTGATGGCACTGTATTGTCAACTGTAAGATAGAGCATAGTGCGTGTCATTGGGTCTGACTTCCATAGTAAAAAATACTAAAAATAAGGAATTTAAATCTAGGGAAGATTTTGAATGCTTATGATATTTAATAGATTTTCCTTCTTTATTTATTATTCCAAAAGGCTTAAAGAGAGATCTAATAGCTTTAATCTTAGATATGCATGAAAAGCTAACAAATTTCAAATTACTATTTATAGCATAGTACAAAATACCTAAAACTGATAAATCATTAAAATTTAACAATTGTATTTGCAGACAGATTTTATTTGCATATTACAATGTTTGTTTATTTTACAACATTTTTCTTCTGTGAAATAATTACTTCAAAGCAGATGCATCAGCAACAAATCTGGAAAAAGTTTTTATAGGTAGAGACATAAAGCATCAATCTGAATATACCTCATTTTAGTACCTCTCCTAAGGTCTTAGACTGCTTGGAAATTCTCTAAAGAGCAGCAAATCATACACACTAACTTGTTAACACAATGAAGACAAATTTCTGGGATGTGAAAAAGTTTTATCCTATGAATTGACCATTTCAATGCAGACTATGGCATTGAGGAAATAGTCTATGCCAAATGAAAAGCAGAGAATTGTGTAAAGAATGGCTGTACCAAATGAGACGACAAGTCCATCTGAAGGAGTGCTCTTTTTCCATCAATGACCAAAATTGTGTGTCTTCACAAGAGTAAAAACAGAGGGGAAAAAAAGGCATGCTACTTCATCTGAATAGACTTCAATCCCCTGACTGCTTGCAGCTCAGGAGCCACCCTGAGCTGGATATGACTTCTCTCAATTAGCAATCCTCAACATGCTTCTTCCATGAGATTAATCGACTGTCTTTGGAATCTTGTAAGCCTTCAGTATCCACAATTTCCTTTGGCAAGGTGTTCCACAGATCTATCCATTATTGCACATCCCTTGGTGTGTTTTGAACACAGCTCCTCTTTGTTACTATGAATAGATTTCTTCACCTGTACAGAAAAAGCAAATGAACACCAAGACCCTCCATGTTGACAATAATTTTGTAGATACTAGAAAAATATTGTGATCCTAATACAAATAATATTGAAAATGAAAATATATGCACAAAGTCCCATAGCCACCGTTCAGATCAAATTGGTGCAGTCTTTCCAGTTTTATGGAAGATTTGTACAACTTGAAGGTACTTGAAATAACTAAAATGGAACAAAAAAATATTTGTGGTATTCCCAAAGTACTGAGAGAATATAGTGGGACTTGAAGTGCTCACCTATTCCTATAACTTTTGGCTGCCATCTCAGGTAAGTATCAATACCACAATATCATGTCCTGCAGCTTTCCACCAATTTTTTTCACTGGGGACTTTGGGAGAAGATTAAAATTGACATCTGAAAATGACATGTATAGATAAAAAGTGATTATTTGAGTTTTGCTGTGATTCAGATATTTTTAGCAAAAAGCCTGAAAGAAAAGGGAAAATGGTAATTGAAGTAAATCTCTACTGTTAATTACTATCTAGTAGCCTTCTTACAGTTAATACTTTGAGGAATTCTCTTCATGCTGATCTACCATTATCATGAGGTATAAGAATTAATGGAGATGGACAGTCACTATGTTATTTCAATGTTTTTTGTTTTAAATCATGTTGCAAAACTGGAAAATAGACCCATATAGAAACAAAGAATTTTAAAAGTCAGTGAAGGTTGATAGAATGCTAAAATTGACAGATTCATAGGCTGATGAAAATAAATGTTACCTGACTGGAAAATGGGTTGTGGTGGATTTCAACACATACTATACACATAAATCTTTCTTTTAACAAAGTAAATCTAGCTTTTACATCTGAATATAGAAAGAGGTAGCTCTAGTATGAAGCTGCATTTCACTTTGTGTGGATATATGTATTATGTGTAAAAACTTGTTCCAACTTGTAACTGAGCAAGGCCAGATCTTGGTGCTTTTATATGTTATATTGGACAATTTATAGAATTCTGAATGGCACTGAACTACAAAGTTTCATTCATTCTTTTTTTCCTAAGTTTGTCTTGAAGTTTTATTTTGAGAAGAGTCTGCCACAACCTTGTTTTGACAGCTATAAAATACTGCTTAGGAAGGGGCAGAAAAAGCATACAATTGTTGTTACACTGTAATGACTGCATTTGGCTGAGAAAAACGATTAAACCAAAGCCAGACAACTACCAAATTCTCTTTCCTGTGGTTTTGCTACTTTAACTCTGCTTTACAGGCATCCAATGGCATGGTCTCTTTACAATGTTTTAAACATTCCTCTGTGATTTTTGGTATGCTGTGCACACTAGAATGCAATCAACATCTGTTAATTTCTGTCCATTAAATGTATTATCATAACACACAAGCATGATGTTTTATTTGTATGGCTGAAATGAGACTTATGACCCATAATCCATCATCTTCCTGTCATATTTTTATATGTTGTCTATTCAATCCCCAGAACAGTTTAAAAAGCGTAAAGCAAAACTCTCCTTAAGTTATAGACCAGCTGCTGAAATGTCCAGCTGAAGAGGTCATTGTGCTTTATTTTTGCTGAATCTAGCAGGAGTTGCTCATTCTAAGCCAAACATAATACAACGTGGATGTCCCCAGAAGCTTAATGTTGAACTACCATGTCTAAACTTTCTAACAGGCATTTTTCTGAAAATATCATATTGCAACAGATAATGCTTAGAAAACATGGATTCAGCTTAAAAAAAAAAAGAGCAAAACATCAAAAAATGTTGGAAAATTTTTTTGTGTATGACTACAAAGAAACCCTCACTAATATTGCATGGATAAAAATAAGAAAAAATATTTTGGGGAATAGCGGTTTTTTTAGCATAGAATATAATTTAAGTTTAAATCACTGGCTTATTTAATAGTCTATCATTCTTTTAATTTTAAAATTCAGTTAGATAGAGCTTAAAATTATTCTTAAAGCTTTGGCAAAATGCATGACTGCTCAAGAATTGGCTGTATTTTATTGTATTTTCATAAAAGTCTGACTGGCCAGTTAAGTTGGACACCACGGATAAATAAAGATGCTTTGTAGTCAAAACTTGGCTGTGGTTATTTTACCTTACAGTAGTGCAATTTCATACCAGTGGGAAGTCTAATTTAAGATATAAGCAGTAATACTTACATGTATTTTGCAAATTGTGGGTCTAGTTTCAGAGCTTGTTTTGAGTTTTGCATCCTTTAGAAAAATAAATAAACATCATAATGCAACCTTGTATCTATTTTCAATAACATCAATATATAACCATGGTAGATATTACACAAAAGAATAAGTCTCACCTTTTTAATAAAATTTGGAAATTACCTAATGCAGAAGAAATGGAAGGATAATGAGAAGAATATAGTTTTAACTTACTCCACGTGACACCCAAATTCACAGTCAGCATGAACTGCAAACAAACATTTATGAGGCATTAAATAAATATCAATGGAGACCATAGCTTGGAAATGAGAAACGTATTCAGTAACTCGGTCCTGTCCATTTATCTTACATATCCTACTCTATGTAGAGAGAAAGAACATCCATCTTTCGAAACATATGTAGTACAAAAGGAGAAGTTGCAAAAAATGTTGCAGGTGTGTAGGATATGTCTTGGGAGAAGGGGAGAGCTGAGTCACAGTTTGTGGAGTGTTAGAAACACTAGCTGTGCTAGAAGCAACCAAAGAAAGTCCTGGCTAGTTAGAATAACCTAGTTTTTTGATTATTTGTTTTTTTAAACAGGGAAAAAATTTGGTTTATTCTTTAGTTTTGCCAATTGACTAAGTCAGGACAGAGTGACCTGATAAACATGGTGTTTCATGTCTAAAGAATATTGATCAGTAAGCTGGTCTAGACTTGTCAGACTAATATATTCTTTACACACATTATGAAGTAAGTACAATCCTTAAAAGGTATTCCTCAAGTGGACTGTGTGAATCTCTTTACATATTGGTAATATGGGGACCCCTGATGACTGTACTCTCTCCAGAGTGTTTGCTAGAACCTTCTGGCCAACACAGCAGCAGAGCAAAAGCCTGGCTCAAGGGTAGTTATAACCCATCAGTTCTTGTATAAGCCTGGCAGACACATCTTTTGCCCTAACTTCATGGTCAGCATTATCACTGGATTTAAAATCAGAAAGCTATTGTAAATAAAGTTAGGGAAGACCTTCACTTTTCTTACCCTTGTGCTTCAGCCTATCTTACTTTAGGCCACCTGCTAAAACCCATGTCATTCCCAGTCTTCATCTCATGCATGGATGGTAAAATTCTCTTCCTCAGCCCCTGCAGAAGACAACAGGCTACTAAGTAGGAGGCTTTGTTTTTAATTCTGATTTACCACCTGTAGTGTAGATGTGTCAGAAGGAATAGATATAGTGTGTCTGGGAAGAATCTAAATACGCATGATTATGCAATGTCAATGGAGAAATCATTTTGGAAGCAGACGTTCTGAAACCTATTACTTTTAAAATAGGAAGCCTCTACCACCAATCTAAACATGTAATTTTCTAGATACTGCTGGGTAGGTTTTGTTTTGATCAGAACTAAAGAACCAGGTGATCACAAACTCTCTTAAGTGTTCCTTTATCAAGTTCCCCATACAATAGTAGGTGGACATGACCCATCACAGATTTTTCAAATGCAAGCTTCAGATACCTGTTTCTGTGACTCTCTTTCATGCATCTCTCATTTGCATAGCAAGAACAACATGAAGAGATTCCTTTTTCCAAGTGCTAGTACCAGCAAGGGAGAAACCATTATTGTCCATTTTCCCACTATGATACACTTATCATCATCTTACTAAAGAAGTTGAATTTTTAATATTTTCTGACTTTTTCACTGAAAGCTAATTTCCTGGAACAAGGAAAGGACATTTCCCCAGCTTTTTTTTTTTCTTTTACCAAGGTCTAACAATAAAACATGAATGTGCTCAGGCTGCTGAAAGAAGTCTCAGCAAATCTTCAAAACAGGAAGCATTAGCAAAGCAAACACAGAAGTTTTCACTAGCAGCCCTAGCAAGCCTTCAATAAGTGCTTGATTGTGACTAAGATGATCACATATGGCAGCAGTTGATAGCTGTTATGTCATGTTCATGTAAATGGCTGACCTGTAGTGCAAAAATATTTTTCCTGTTTGGGGAAAAAAAAAGAGAAAATAAAAACTTTAGTGACCTTCAGAGAAGCTCTGTTTATTTTCATATAAGGCTAGTTTTTCTATCTAAATTTCTAAGAGGTTGAGAAATAAGATTTCACTGCAGGAGCTGGCTGGACCCTTAGTTACACACTCTAAATACTTGCTTCCCAATGAGTCAATCTTTCTCACAAGTCAAGGTTTTTTTCTGACTATTTTTGCTGCTGTTTCCTGCACTCCCTCTGACTTGACAATATCTTCATGGTATGGTGATACCCAGGACTCTATATCGGATTCCAAACAACACAAAGTAAATCTTAACTCTAAACAGGATGTTTCTTATACTTCAGTTGTGAGTTAGTTTTACATTTAATTTACCTTTCAAATTCATTTATACAATTATGCACCATAATTCATGCTTTATCTCCTCTCTCTTTCTAGGTTGTTTCCTAGTGTATCATAACATTGCTGTATATTTGTCTTTGATTTCTATTTCTGCTGAGCTTTGCTTGCCTTAAAAATAATAATTACTAGGACCCTACATTTACTAATGCTATTAAATCTTAAAAGGTCTTGAATTGAAATCACTCTAATCTTTGACCTATGTCAAGTAGATCTTTAAATTCTGACATTCTAACAACTCTTTTTTTTCTTTAAAATAGATTTCAAGAAGTGCTTACAGGAATTAATGACCTGAGGTATTACTCTTGTCCCTTTTCTTCAGTATAATCTCTATGAAAAAAACTGTCATTGTATTGAACAGGAGTGGTTTTTGTTCAGCAAATATTGAGTCTTAGGAGAAATGTTTCACTGTTTGTTGCCGGATTAGTGTTGAAACCCTTTCTTGGGAGAGGAGTTTTGGTATAAACCACTTTTATAGTAGCCGCCACAGTGAACTTCTTCTGGGAGAGGTTTCACAGGATTTGAGCAGAAAAGACTGCTGAGGTGATCAACTTTTTCTGAAGACCAGTGAGCTGCCATGTTAATAATACCCCTGCTTTTAGGAGGAAGGTTGCAAAGATGTGTGAGGCAGAGATTAAGTCAAGGTGATATGCTGTGTAAATGACTGACTGACCCATCTGCCTTACACTTCAAAATTTGTAGTATTTCTGTACACATTTGTTGCTGCTGTCAAAACATCTTGCTTTGTTTGCCATTCCTGACAAAGCAAACACCATTTTTATTCACTGAGATCTATGTCTATTCTCTCTTTGGCATCTCCACCTATTCGAGCAAAGAGATCTCAGGAGGGAGCCAATGGATTGAACTCAGTCATGTATTTTCTTTTGGGTGGCCACAGCAGGTTTACTTGAGTAAGTGTAAAAGCAATGAAAAAAATGTTCCTCTGCTCACAATCCCATTTATCCTAGAGCTACATGAGCATTAATACAGCCTTTTCTGGGCTGAGTCTGGCCCAGCAAAGATGATTTTACTTACAAGGGTCACTCTATGTTATCATTACTCCAAATTGCGCAACATTCTTGTATCTTTTCAGTTTGTCATAGTGCTTCATTCAGAATTCTGTGGGAAGAAGTTTCTGGTGGCATTTTCCCCTGGTCATGCATATGCCTACTGTAGTCATTTCCAACATCATGTGCATAAAGCCTTTGTATGGATTTCATTTTGCAAATAATGTCATCCCATGGTGGCTTCACACTTGCTCCTTAAGCTCATAAATGTCATGCCCTTCTCCTACTTTCCCATCAGTGAAAAATTTGATCAGTAAAAAAAATTCCACAGTAGAAATGTCTGAAACACTGGAAGGGTTTTTTTTGTTTGGTTTTTTTTTGGGTTTTTTTTTTTTTGTTTTTTTCTGTTTTTCTTTTTTTTTTTTTTTTGGTTGTTTGTTTGGGTTTTTTTGTTTATTTGTTTTTTGATTGGGCAGCAAGGATATCTAATGGAGGTACATGTTTATGTATACATACAAACCAAATTACACTAAGAAAATACCCAAGTTTCATGCCTTTAATTCCTCTATTGAAAAAAATGGATCCACAGAGCCCTTTATTTCTGAAATAGAGCCATTCTGATGCTATGTATTTAATAAGCTTTAATTAGGGTCTACTTGAAGAGTTAAACCTTCCCAATCTATTTTTTTTTTCAAATTTATCTTGTAACATTGAAGTTTTTTAGTAAAGACATGTACAAGTAGTAATTCCTTAGACAGTGTACTACTGGCATTCAGTGAGTAATAATAACATTTAATCTTAAAGATCAAATGCTGTCTGAAGATACTATTATTCAAGTGTTTTCAGAACTTCTATTCCTAGTGCTAAGTGTTTGTAATTTCTAACAAGAACTTTTGCTTTATTTATTAGATTCCTTAATGCCAAACTTGTGATAACTATTGTGAAGCAGCAGCAAAGCAATAGTTGATGTTTAACCAAAGAACAGGAAATCCATTGGCATGGACTAGGGAGCACTGGTTGTTTTATGATACATCCTGTGATACCTTTCCTTCACACGGTCAAAATATTTTCTTCTTCTGGATTATTCTATTGTCTTTTCTAGCATTTATAATGCTTAATGGAACTCATGTTTTATCCTCCTAGCAGTGACTTGCCTGTGGAACATGGAATGCTCTTACTCATATGTGTGTATCTGGGGAGATACTAATACCCAGCTATATCTGTATAGCCAAAACCACCTCATGATATTGTGCCAGCTAAGTCACCATAAGCCAAGAAAATTGGTTAAGGACCTGTTTAAATCTTATTCTTTCCCATTTTTGTGCCAATTTTTTTTTAATTTTCTCATCTCTGTAATTATTTTTTTTCACTCTTTTGCCTAACTAACCCTTGCTGGTGTTATATTTTTCCCAGCATGATTTTCTTCTGTAATCCTTTCTCATACAGCTATTTACCACTGCAAATGTTTCTTGCTTCCATCACTTGCAAATATAATCCTGTATATTTTTGAACTGTGCTTAAACATTTTATATATTTATTTATCACTGGGTGTAAGAAATGACAAAATACACTGAGAAAAGAACATAGATGCAAAAGAGTCATCTTTTTTGCCAAGAAATGTTATTGTGTGTTCTAACCAACCACAGATTTACAATTAGCAGTAAAATATACAGCAATTTCCCTTGACCATCCCTAGCAGGATAGCAGTAGGGAGTTATTTAAATTAAATCAGAATAATTATTTTAAAATAGGCTTCATTAGATATATAAATATAAATCACACCACCACAGATTGTTTTAAAGTGGTTGTCCCAGGGGCTTCAGAAAGACTGAATGATGAAAAAGGAAAAAGAAAAAGGGCTTGGAATGAGTCCCAGGAGAGCACTTTTGAGTCATTTCAGTTTTACATTATCACATTATATTAAACATATTGAAAAAACTATAAAGACTCGTGAACTAGTGACAACAGTGAGATGACATGATCTCACATTATTTCCCATTTTTTTTCAGTAGTTGACATTGACTTTGTGCAGCTTTTAATGTTTTTACAACATTTTACGTTGTAAAATTTTATACAATAAGGCATATTGACTATAAGTGATAGAATGTTAGATAGCAGATATTTATCTACAGGGTAGGTTGTGCTAATTACAGAAGACAACAAGAAATGCTTACTTCCATGATGAATTCAAATGAAAACAATATTTAATAAAATGTTGTTTATCCCAAGACACTTTTTTTTTAAAGGAATTGCAACTTTTGCTATTGTCATCCTTATTTCTTCATTTACTTAATTTCTTATAAACTTTTCTATGGTATGTTTTGGAAGAATGTGATACCACAGCATGTGCAAAGTTTGCTCTCATAAGGTAGAGAACTGAAACCTAATGCACAGATTTTGGCTGGCTCAAATGAAAATATAAAGATTGTGGCTATAAGGAGGGATAAAGAAAAATATATAAAGTAATTTTAATATAGTGAGAGGTTAAATTCTATGACTTACATAAACAAATAATAAAATATAACTCCTTCACTAAGTTCTCCATTTTTGCATCCTGAGATATCTGAGAGATTTAGATAGTATTAACCAAAAATGATCATCCTGCCCTTACAAAAAGATCATCTAAACAAGATGAACATGAACTTGATAGCAATAAAAGGTCATTATTTCAGAATTCAAAATTAAATGAATGGCATAGTTATATCTGCCCTACAATGATCTTTTCCAAAAGAAATAATATTTTTGTATTTTTTGTATGCATGGCTGATTTTTCATGCCAGGAATTTAGAAAGAATAGCTCAGACTAGTTTCTTGGGATGTAATATTTAAGAACTTCATTATTGTTGTACTATAAATTTATACTAAGAATGTATAACAGTATCATAGCCAGGAAAGAACAGGAAATATGCATGAAGCTTCCAGATCAGAAGCTGTGGTGTCTCCCAGCACTGCCCTCATTGTAAAGGACACAGTTACAGCTGTCAATAAATCAGGCCAGTCTGCATGAAACTTCATCAACCTGCCCGGAAAGCAAACCAAAAGAGTTGTGATATATATGCGATACAAAGCATAATTTATAAAAGAGGAGGAAAGGGATTTCCTACTTGCTTTCTGAAATTCTGACATTCTGGTAGCAGAATAGTTCATCAGCATATTTTCCTGAAGTATTGCTTCATATTTGCTGAAGCAAAAATGTAAAAACATTAAAAAAAATAATTGCTTAAAAAAAATTATTACTGAGCAACAGGGAGCAAGAAAAGTTAGTGATACAGGCAGTGAGCTAGAAAGCAAGGAACAATGAAAAAGGTTTTAGTCCCTAAATTAAATCTTACTCCAAAAATTGTCCACTTTCAAAGTGCTCCTGTATCCCTTCTAAATCCAAGAGTCTGGGCTATTTTTCCAAAGATCTCATGCCATAGAAGTAGAACAAAATTACAGAATTCAGTACACAAAGAGCATCCGGCACTTAGCAGTCAGGAAATTTTAAGGCAATCTGTTATTCTTTCTATATTAATTTATTTTTCAAAGACACTCCATAAAAACATTTACATAGCATTTAATATTTTGCATTTTGTTTATTTTCATTTCAAGGATAGCAGAAAGAAATAAGTACTTGAACTTCATGTTACTATGAACTTGGTATGGCAATACTGACACAGTGCTTCTATTGTTTTTTCATAATAAGAAACAAGCATAAAATATGTTTTATTCAACTGAAACAATTTTATCCCATATGTCAACTAATGCTGATATGTCACTATCATATAATAAAACTTTTTTATGCTTTCTTTATGGAGCTTATTTCATCACTC
>WBNO01004490.1:0-18876 GCA_013400575.1 Peucedramus taeniatus
TCCGCCCCGCCCTCCCCGAGATGGCGGCCCTGCCTGTAAACAAGGCCGGGCCGGAGAGTGGCCGTGGGCCCGGCGGTGGCGGTCGCGGCCCGGCGGGCACTGCGGTGAAGGTGAGGCGGCGGCTCGACCCAGCTCCTGTGGCGGAGCGGGCTGTGCCGGCCGAGGATGGGGCGCGAGAGGCCTGTGGTACTGGCTATGTCCCCTGGGGTGCCCGGCTTATAGATTGGTTTGGGTTTTTTTCTTTCTGTATGACAATCAGTTTTGCTTTTCGTGTATAGCTTGAGATGTTCCGGCCCGCAGGTGTTTGCTTGCACTAGGTCGGTGCTGTGTTTTTAGCTTGCTAAGTGGCTCACTTGGTGTGACTGACCTCTTTATGAGCATCAGCTGTGAGGGGAACCTCCACCGGCCAACGCTCTGCTCAGGCAGGGTCTTGCTGGCCGCTTCCTTTTCCTGCGAGGATGTTTCTTTCGGTTGTGCCTCCTGACCAGTAGGCTTGTCTTGTGGCAGTGTATTAAATGAAGTGGGTAAGAACTAGTGGTGGTCAGGCAGGACGCTGAGGAGTTAAAATGTTCTGTTTGTGTCTGATTATTTATTTGCTTTTTAAAAATCGATAGTATGATCATTATATGTGTGTATAAAGCAAAATTAATGACTCAGCTTATGTACCGTGATTGCACGAATGTCTGTAAAATACAGCTTGTACAGCTTACTGCATGAAGTTTTGCGTTTTAATTAGATCAAAACCAAATATGGTCTTTTTTAACTTGCAGGTTCTTGAGTGTGGAGTCTGTGAAGATGTATTTTCTTTGCAAGGGGACAAAGTTCCCCGGCTGCTTTTGTGTGGCCATACTGTCTGCCATGACTGTCTTACCCGGCTTCCTCTCCATGGCAGAGCAGTTCGTTGTCCTTTTGATCGACAAGTTACTGAACTAGGTAAGAAAATAAAAGTTTGACATTCTTGAAACCTGACAGTCAAGGATATCTAGAAGATAATGCTTGACATAGATTCTTAGTGCACCACTTAGTGACAACATTTCCAAGTAATGAATGTGCAGTAAGGAAAAGAAAGTAAGGATTTTGCCTTTCAAAAGGCAAAATGTTCAGTGTTCTTGAACCTGGGCTTGCATGCTTTGTACCTGGATATCTTCTTGTACACCTATATTTACAAAGAGACTCCTCTGTTTAATGTTTCTGTGTAGTACTCTGAATGAGTATTAGTTTTCTATTGTCCTAAACACTAAACCCATGTAATTGAATAGGTAAATTTTTGACAAACATTTGTCTGAATTAATGATGAAATTATATAGAGGGAAGGAACAGTGATAACAAACCTGCTTTTTACAATGTTAGTGACTTCTATACATGCATTATTGGTAGTGGCAGGCTATTAACAGGAATTCCCCTACCCTAAGAATGTCTGCACATGGTATTTGAAAGGATAAGATAAAGTTTTTTTCTTACAGTGGAGGTTTATTTTAGGTGAAAGATTACACGTGCATATAATTTCTTCAGAGTAAGAATTACTGAGTCAACATGGGGTTATAGAGAAGACAGTATATCAGAGGAAGCTGTAACAAAAAGAACTTGTTGATAGAACTGGCTCCAGCAGTTTCAAATAGCACTGGAGGAAAAAGAAACCTGTTGAAAGGAGAATCTTTAGAAAAGGACATCTCTAATCTCGTAAACCATGAAAGAAATGCTTAAGTATCAAATTCGCTTGACTTTGAAGTACAAGAATCTGCTAGGAATATTAAGGCACTCTGCAGGATGTTTTTGTGAAGTTAGAAGTCAGGAAAAGAAATATCAGAATAAAAAGAAATATAATATTTTCTCATGTGAAAAAGGAGTTTGTTTTTTGGGTGAGGGAGATGGTGAAGTATGAGAATTGTGAATGACTGCCAGTCTAGTAGAGTGGTTAAGAATAATGGTCTGATTGGCTTCTTATCTATGAGTGTACAGCTGCACAAGATTTCTTAAACTATGCTTTTAGAGGGAGAATTTTAGAGCACAACACCTAGTCCTGTTGTAAAGAAACATTTTTGTCCAAGACAGCTGCGTTTTTTCTTGTGATGGGGAACTTGTCGCCTCTTAGTTTTTATTATGCAGTTTTTCCTAGGCATCTGAAAGGATCCTGTCATATTTTTTCGGTGTGTTTCATGTTTGATGAAACTGAAGCTTTGCAAAAGTATTTGCAGATTTCTTTTCATCTTTTTGACAAGTTTTTGATGAAATGCAGTGAAATGTTGTTAAACCTCCAAGTCCCCTATAGTTAGGAAGAAGGATGAAAAGCTTCAGGATCCTTACATATTGAGGATAAAAGAGTTGCATCTGGCTATCTAACACTAGAAAGAGGGATGCACTGTGATCAACAGTTGCTCACAAAAGTAATAGGTAGAAAATCTTAGCCAAACAGCTTGAAAAGTAAAATACTTCTGTAAATAAATGGTCTGCCTGGTGATCTGAGGGAGTGGGAGGTCAGAGGTGCTTTTAGTCTTTCCATGTTCAACACCCTTGAGACATATAATCCTGGTTCTAGGATATAAAACTGGGAAGTTTTGTAGAGTGCAGCTCATCATGGCCCCTCTTTGAGATATCTTTACATTTGCTACTTTGCTCTAATCACGTAGTAGCTGCTGGTATTGGTTAAGTTTGCTGCACTTGTAATTCTGTTTTGTTCTAGAGCCTAAAGGCAGGGAGGGACAACTCAGGGCCCAGGGGAACTTTGCCACTTCCTTCCCCTCCATTTGAGGATATGAGACAGTGAGCTCCATGTTCACCCTATTGCCATTCTACAGTTTAATGAATCTAATGAAATAATGTTCTCTAGTCTCAGAGAGCTGTTTAGTATCTAAATTTTCATTATAGGACTACTGCCAAGAGAAAATTCTATTGAAAGAAAAGCTGTAAAAATAGGACATTAAGCTACCTGTGCTGAACACAGTTTCTTAATCAATAACTATGGATTTTATGGAGACTTTTAGTTGGTCTAAAGTAACCTATGGCTACTTTTTTTCCATTGCTCTTATTACTAAAACACTTAATAAACACTTAATGCTGTATTCATCCAAGTTTTCCTAAGTAATCTTGGGAGCTTTTTGAAATAAATACTGGGGGATCTGTATGCTATATATATGTATATGTATACTGTGTATATATATATATATATATGTATACTGTATATATGTACTATATACCCAATACTGGGTAGATGTAGCTGTATTTTTTGGGACCTGGACTCAGTTTAAATTTACAGGGCTGTCTCTTCTTTCTATATATATAACTGTATGTGAAGGCAGGGTTAGAAGTACTTTGTGAATCAGGATTTTTGGAAATACATATTCTGCAGCTGAAAATTCTGATGTTGTTTACATGCTTAGCAAAATTTTCTAATAGTTCACAGAATCCTGTTACAAGAGAAAACATTTTGTAATGAACAAATAGGACTAAAGCTTGCCCAAACCATTCTGCATTGCAGAATAGACAAAACATGATTTTTGTTGGGTTTTTAAAGAATTCTTTAATAAAGTTGCCTGTGATTAATCTTCTAATGGAAAATTTTAAATGAGTATGTACATGCTGAAGGTATGTGAACTGTTGTCTTCAATTGGATTAACATTTTTGTAACCAAAAAGGTGCAATGGAAAAGTTTGTTTGATTTTCAAACTTGTGAAATCATAATTCTGAAGAGTGTTGATTCAGACAGTTTGTATGGGGAAAAATCCAATAAATGGTGTCTGTAGAAAAAGAGGCTCCTCTCAAAGATCTTCCTTAAAGTATGTTGATTTGGAAGAAAAGGCAAATAATTTCTTGCAAACTGTTTTCTCTCTTCCTGTATTGAATTACTAGTTATTTTTGGCTGGTGTTTTTTGTTTGTTTGCTTGTTTCTGTTGGGTTCTGGGGTTTTTTTTAATTAAGATGTAGACCAGGGTATTTTTAGGGAAAATATGCTGATGTTGCAGCTTTGGAGTTTATCTACCATTTCTGCAGAGCTGAAATTATTCTTCTATCATTAAAACTTGTTCACAGAGATATGCAGGTGATGGCATCCTTCATATAACCCATCTGATTGATGTTGCTTACATTTACACATGCCCTTGCTAGTGTTTGAGTGCCAAGCTGAAACTTAAAAATACTGTGCAAAAAATGCAGTTAAACATTCTCTCAAATCCATTTAGACATTTAGATAAAAGTTGTTCCTTTATCCCTTTCATATCCCTTTTTTGCAGTCAAGCTTCATTATTTTGAAATTGACATTTGTATTGTTAGCTGGAGTCAGTCTTAATATCTTCGGGCTGTCACTATCTCATTCCTGGCTGACACATTTCCTGCCCTTCGTGTCTTATTCTTCTTTTGAGATGACAGTCAGAATGTGTAGTGATTTCTGTAGTGGGCACAAACGTTCTTTGTAGGCACAAGGATGAGATCACTATACTCTCTTATATTTGTGATCAAAGCAGAATTTAAGGTGAAGTTCAAGGGAGTAAATGGATGTATTTACAGAACTCATCTTTTAATGATTTTAAATATAAAATAAACACTTGGTCAGTTGTGTTGAAATGTTGAAAATTTAGGTCAAGTACCTAAAAATTGTATAGGTAGATTTAAAGTAAAAAGGAGTAAAGTCCCATTTGTGCAAATATGTGAACTTTATGATAGATACCAGTGAGATGAGACATGACTTTTTAATGGGAATGCATGCTTATGACAAGGTAATCCACCTAGCTGATCAGGGGAAGCCTGTTGATGTGATCTTTTTGGATTTCAGTAAAGTTTTGGTACTGTCTCTCACAGTGTCCTGCTGGACAAAATGTCCAGCACACAGCTGGATAAACACATGTGATGGGAGAGCAGCTGCCTCATGGGTCAGGCACAGAGGGTTACAGTGAATGGGGTGACATCAGAGTGGTGACCTGTCACTAGGGGGGGTTCCACCTTAGGTAGGCTCTGTGCTCTTCAACATCTTCGTAGATGATTGGGCGCAGGACGGGGAGGGATAGGAAGTTCACAGATGATACAAAACTGGGAGGAGCTGTTGACTCCCTCCAGGCCAGGAGGCCCTGCAGAGGGCTGGGCAATCACCAACCATAGGAAGCTCAAGAGTAAAGGAAGGTGCCGGGTTCTGCACCTGGGATGGGGCAACCCTGGATGAACAGACAGACTGGGGAATGAGAGGCTGGAGAGCAGTGCCATGGAAAGAGCCCTGGGGTTCTGGTCCATGACAAGTTGAACGTGAGCCAGCAGTGCCCTGGCAGCCAGGAGGGCCACCCGTGTCCTGGGGACATCAGGGACAGCATCGCCAGCCGGGCAGGGGAGGGGATTGTCCCGCTCTGCTCTGCACTGGGGCAGCCTCACCTCGNCTGGGTGCCACAGCATAAGAAGGACAGTCCTGGAGAGTGTCCAGTGGAGGGCATGGAGGCAGTGAATGGACCTTGAGGGGAAGCCATGTGAGGAGCAGCTGAGGTCAGTTGGTCTGTTCAGCCTGGAGGAGACTGAGGGGAGACCCCACTGCAGTCACAATTTCCTTGTGAGGGGAAGAGGAGGGGCAAGCACTGATCTCTTATCTCTGGTGAGCAGTGACAGGACCTGAGGGAATGGCATCAAGTTGTGTCGGGAGGGGGTTAGGTTGGATATCAGGAAAAGGTTCTTCACCCAGAAGGTGGCTGGGCACTGGAAGAGGCTCCCCAGGGAAGTGGTCACAGCACCAAGTATGCCAGGGTTCAAGAAGCATTTGGAGGATACTCTCAGGCAAACAGTGGGGTCATGAAATGGCCTGTGCAGGGCCAGGAGTTGGACTCAGTGATCCTTGTGGGTCTCTTCCAACACAAGATTATTCTGTGATTCTATGTTTAATAGGATGCTTGCTGGTTATAAATTCTGTTCCAGTAAATTAAAAGTTAGCGTGTAAGCTTCGCTTGTTTTTTAGCTGTGACCAAGATGGACATGTTATACAATTGCTTGAACTTGTATTACAAAGTCTCATGATACATAACAGAAAGAATGTAAGAGCTGTGTATCTTTGTTTCTCATGACATCTTAGAGTTATGAACAAAAAAATATCTATATAATAGCTGACTTTTCTCATCTTCTTGGTTACAATTCAGTAAATGAGTTTTGTTTTGACTTTCTCTTCACTGCTAGACATGGAACAGAACTAACATGATTAAAATCACATACAGTGTTGTAAACTGAGAAGAATTTTTCTCAGTGTCTAGGGTTTTTGTAATGAACACTAAAACCTGTGAAAGAAAATACTTTTGTAAAAAATTCTGTAATGATTGAATAGCTTGTTCCTCATACAGCCTTACCCAGTGTTTGCCTAAAGGCTAAGACAATGTTTGCTTGAAGACTAGCAACTATAATCTCTTACTTAAGTAGGCTTATCCTTTTTGTATATGTGCATCCATTTATACTGGGCTATTAATGGCTATCTGGATTAGTGGCTAATGTGAACATAGAGGGTCCATGTTAGTATCAGCAGTCATTATATTGCTGTGTTGTTAATGTGACTATTTTGTATGCTGTAGAGGCTGAAGTTTGTGCAGTTAGTTTGCTGTGGGAATATGCTAAACACCCTAGAAGGGAACCACATAGCCACTTTTCAGTGCTTTATCATCTGAGAGTTAATCTGTCTAGATACATATTCAGCAGAT
The DNA here is from genome assembly GCA_013400575.1 of Peucedramus taeniatus. Lineage (NCBI taxonomy): Eukaryota > Metazoa > Chordata > Aves > Passeriformes > Fringillidae > Peucedramus > Peucedramus taeniatus. The sequence continues at coordinate 6,651 of WBNO01004490.1, forward strand.
CCAAACCCTGTGTAGAAACTGTTTTGATGCAAAATAAATTCTAAAAGTGGATATAGTGGTCTGTATTTCTGTATTTTTTCAGCTGGTAATAAGAGGTGACTCTTCCTTGTTCTGTGTTATGGAAAAAACAATTATCTTGCTAGGAGTGTTCAACTTAAAAAATTACTAAGCTTTGAGGTCAGAATATATCAAAGCAGATGACTTTGCTGGTGCTTAGTGTAATTTTGGAGGGACAGAACATACCTTCTCTAAACTCCTTCAAGATCTGTGATGAATAAAAGTCAAAATATTTTGTTCTTTAGTTAGCAGCTTATTTTGTGGAGTGCACTGATCTTAGATTGGGTGTTGGCAATGTAGTGCCTCGCTGTAGCAGAGAAGGCTTCCACCATGGAACTGATAACTGCAGAGGTCACTGACTTTAAAAGCACTGACTTTTTAAAGCACCTTACTTTATATCAAACTTCAAAGTTACTAACTAGTGCTTTCATAGGCCTGTTTCTGCTAACTACAAATACAATGTATACATTGCTGGTGAGTGTATTTTCTTATAACCGTTTACCAATGTTGTTTTATACCCATTGATAGTGTTGGAGGATAAAATAGTTAAAAATGCTCCCATTTATAGCTTTAGGGAAACAGTATCGTCCATTTATTGCCTTTAATCTGCGAGGCACATAAATTCTCAGTGGCAAAATCCAAAATAGATATTACAGTCTGTAGTTTAAGCTGTGAGGAAGATGGACTAGGAAGAAAGTTTTGTGAAGTTAAAGTGGAAGCTACATAAAGCAATGAGGTATCCACTGTGGTTACCAGCTGGATATTTCTCATAACTCTGTAGTTGTTTTCTGTCTGGTCATTTAGAACTGCAGTTTCATTCTAATGATAAATCACAATCTATGGAGTGTTTGATAAATGTCCATATTGAAGAAGTAAAACTTAATGGCTGTAAAAGATCTGTGAGATGACACTGAATTCCAGAAGGATGAAGGACATATACTCCTATCAGACTGCCACAGGGCAGCATACTTTAGGAGTTAGGAAACAACATTGGACAGCTGAACAATTCAAGTAGTCTGGACTCCCCAGGAAAACATGTGGGAGTACTGTTTCCATGAGGTCATGTAGATACCTGATGTGTCATGTGCACAACTGAAATGCAGAAGTTTTGTCTGCATATAAGGAAACTATTTTGACTGTAAGAGTAACCAGGGTCTGCCACAGATTGCCCAGAGAGGTGATAGCGTCTCCCTCCTTGGAGATCTTCAGAAGATGCCTGGGTGTGGTCCTGGGCAACCAGCTCTAGGTGACCTTGGCAAAGTGATGAAGAGGACCCTCCCAACCTCAACAATATCATGACTTTGTTTTGGTTAAAAAGTAATGATCCAATGCTCAAAGAGGATGCTTGATCTCTTGAGCTGCCTTTTTCCTTGCATCAGAGAAAAAGTCTTTAATATTGTGACAGTTACACTGGAAAAAAGTCAAGGGATGGCAATTCCTTAAAGAAGCAACTACTAGGATTCTCATATGCTATGTGGACTACACAGTTACCATTTAGCAGCAGTTATTGGGATGCAGTTCTGATATTGCTTCTCATCTCATTGCTTCATGTTAACTTCTACAAAATCAGGATCATACAGGAGCAGACAAGGATTTCTGCTTTGCTCCAGGGAGTATGAGTGGTCTTCTGTTTTATCAAATCAGAACCTTCTAAATCTTCTATTTATCAAAACATTAGGTTTTCTTTCAGAATATTGTTTTAACTCTTACTTAGGTTTTGCTGGCATAAGGTCAGCAATTGGTGTTGTATCTTGTGATACAGGGAATAAGATTTCTCAGTAGGGAATTCTTCATGGCTTCCATTATAGAGTAGAGATGTTCACTATACCTCTGAAAACAATAATTTTAATGATATACAGTGTTTTTGTGTTCTTTGTATTCTTTAGTTGTTAGCTATTGCAGATTATTTTGCAAGTATTTTTACTAAGTTTCTCTAAATTTTTAATAATCTTGGCATCTTTTAAGTAGGGAAATTCTGCATAAATATTAAATAGCTTAGTGATCAAAGGAAGGAAGAATATGGAGTGAGCTTGCAGAAAAAATGCTGGTTGTATCTCACTTAGTAGTTGATATATGCTTATTAATGTAGTTGATGTGCTCTTAGTATTTGTCCAAATCTCAACTGTAGTTTATGGAATTTCTCAGAATGATATGTGCTTGAGATTTTTCTTTCTCCCCTCCCCTTTGTTTAACTCTTCATCAAAAATAGGAGATTCTGGTGTCTGGGGATTGAAAAAGAACTTTGCTTTGTTGGAACTCTTGGAACGGTTGCAGAATGGACCTGCTGGGCAGTATGGGACAGCTGAAGAAGGCATTGGTCTGTCTGGAGAGGTACTGAGTTTTAAACAAAAAAAAAAAAGAACCCAAAAAACCAAACCAAAAACCAAACCACCACCACCACCACCAAAAAAAAAAACCCAAAAAAACCAACCAACCAAACAAACAAAAAAAAAAAACCCACAAAAAGTTACATTTGCTAGAAGTTATCTCTAAATAGGAAAAAGATTGAAAATCATTTCTTTGCCAAATATAATTTCACCAATTACACTGTTATTTTCTTCCAGTATCTAGTTTTAAGGCTTCAATTAATTGTTCATAATTAATTAAATTGAATTGATTAAATGCTAATTTATACTTGACTAAAGCAGAAAATAAACTGGTATTAATAAACATGCATACTATTTCCCTCCCTTTTTATTCCTTTTAGAAAAGGTTACTCATTTTGATATTTTAGTTTCGGTCATATAAGCACAGTTTTCTGAAACTCTTAGGAATTCTTCCTAAAGACTTCAGCTATTCTTCTCAATAGTTGCCTTTTATAGTCATTCTATTATATCATGTAGTACTTCATTACCAAAAGTAGCTGCTTTTATCATTTCGCTAATAACAGCTCATGTGCAACATACCTTGCAATATCATTCTAGATGTAGCTAACTTTCCTAAGTGCTTATTTGACTGTTGGTGTTTTGTTTTTCTGTAACTAATTCTCTGTTCTGTAATAACTACTTTGGAGGAAGTTCCCAGAACCAGATTTATTTTCTCCTCCAAACTTTTACAACTTGCACTGAAGCTTGGATTTATAAAATCACTGAATAGTTTAAAATTTTGTTTTCAAAAAGTTTATTGAAGATATAATCAAGTTTCAAAGTAGTCCAAATATTTATTAGTGTATAACTTTTAAAGAAAGCCTATATTGTTGACAAGTCTTCTGATTTTTCCTCCATAATTGGGATTAAATGTTAACCATTTCAGTTTTGCCTGTTTTTCGTTGTTAGAGTATCATTCGTTGTGATGAAGATGAAGCCCATGTTGCATCCGTGTATTGCACTGTTTGTGCCACTCATCTGTGTGCAGACTGTTCCCAGCTTACTCATTCTACTAAGACTCTGGCGAAGCACAGGCGTGTACCTCTTGCTGATAAGCCTCACGAGAAGACGATGTGCTCCCAACACCAAGTGCATGCCATTGAGTTTGTTTGTTTAGAAGAGGGCTGTCAGGCGAGCCCTCTCATGTGTTGTGTCTGCAAAGAATATGGGAAGCATCAAGGTCATAAGGTACTGCTAGTAGTTAATTTCTAGTCATGCCATGGGGTGGCTTGCATAATTATTTATCCAATTAAAGTAGAAAAGGTTGTCAAGAAAGGAGGATAGATTCTTGATGTGTTTATCCCATTCTTTAATTTTCCCTTTGTGTCAGACAGTTGCCATGGTAAAATAAAAAAAAAAATCTAAGAACTCAATGAGTTACTAGTGTATATATATATGAAGAAGGAGAGTCCCTTCATCTGCTGCTTTTCTGAACTTTTCATGGCATTGGGTCACCATTTTAAAAGCTGTTTTCATAATGCAGACACTACATACATATGACATCACTGGTGCAATCTAACTATCCATCTTTTTTATAGTAAGTTATGATCAACCGGCAAGTTCTTGCTTACTTGTGTAATTGCTAGATGTCTGAGCTAATTTCAGCATAATCTATAAGTCCTGACTATGTTTTTAAATTGCAAGATGGTTTGAAGTTCTTTTTTGGCTTTACCATATGTATATGTAAATATATACCCATATACTTGCACGTATATATTAAATATGTAGTAAAATAGAAAATACCATTAAAGAAGATGATTATGATTGATGTTTAATATGTTGCTTTTAATTAATAGCATTCTGTCTTGGAACCAGAAGCGAACCAGATTCGTGCATCCATTTTAGACATGGCTCACTGTATAAGAACTTTCACAGAAGAAATCTCAGATTATTCCAGAAAATTAGTTGGAATTGTTCAGCATATAGAAGGAGGAGAACAAATAGTTGAAGATGGAGTTGGAATGGCCCATACTGAACATGTATGCTTTTTAAAAAATTTTATTTCCCCCCACATGCACAGATTATTGGCTTTTCTGTAATAACTGGAATAAGGACTTCGAAAATTATACATAGGTTTTATAGGACAAGACTTTAAGGTCTTTTAACTAGCAAGTCAGTATTGAGGCTTAGGTCAGCAGATAGATGGGAACTTGTGTGTTACAATGGTTTTAGACTACAATGGAAATATGGAGGCAGTAGGAAAAGTTGTATGACTCCTAGTGTACAGACTGTGTATGTTCTCAGGTGGTATAATACTATTGAGGCTTTTTTCCCTGGCCATTTTTAGTAAGTGGTCTGTCTATACATGCCAATGAGCTACTTGATTATAGGAATAACTTATAGAAGTGTTTTGGTATTATTCAGGAAGTCTTATCAGCCCTAACTGGGACTTGAACTGCAATATAGCCAAAAAGATGTGAAAATAAATTGGAATCTGGAATAAAATTTAAAATTTTCTTCTGGAATCAATTATTGTCCTTAATCTCTTTGATCTCCTTGCTGCAACACTCTAGGTACCAGGAACTGCAGAGAATGCTCGCTCGTGTGTCCGAGCCTATTTTTCTGATCTTCATGAAACCCTTTGTCGTCAGGAGGAAATGGCTCTTAGTGTTGTTGATGCTCATGTGAGAGAGAAGTTGATTTGGCTTAGGCAACAGCAAGAAGATATGACCATTCTCCTGTCACAGGTTTCAACAGCTTGCCTTCACTGTGAAAAGACTTTGCAGCAGGTAGGTTGGCAAGTGAGCTGTAGCATATGGCAAAATACATGGAACTACAAATTAAGTTTAGACTACCAAAAAAGAGATTAGATGGTACTCTGCATTATTTTCTTGTAAGATTAAATCAGTCATGATCTCACATGACACATTTACAAGGGAGTGTTAACCAAAGATAATCAGTACAAATTGATTATCTCTACTTACGTAGAGTCCTCCCATTGCTGGAAACCCTGTGGCATGACTTTCCTGTAGTACTTTCTGATATTTATGAGGTCGGTGGGAAGGCAAGACAAGACTGAAGCAAAGAAAAAACTCTACAGAATTTACTAGAAGGATTTTACAGTTGCAATTACAAGTATAAATGTTTGAAGCCAATTATCATAGATGGCTAGTAGGAAAATATGTTTTAGGACTAAATTGCTTTCAGTAGCACTTGTAACATGGGCAATTCAACATCTTAAATGTATGAGGAAAGTGGCTGTGTGAGAGTTTCTGATTGATCTCTTATTCATTCAGTTTAATGGTAAAAAAAAGGTAAATGGTATGTGTAGCAAATAGTAAACTGAGTGTGAGAAGCTACTTCATGAATGTGTTATTTGTTTTATATAATCTTTTTTCCAGATTTGTTTAGAGCTTTTGTTTGGTTGCATAGTCAGGTTTAACTGTACAAATGTTCTGATCAGGAATGGGTGGATACTAATATTTTCCTTTTAAGTGTGTTACTATATGCTGCAAAATAGTTACTCTATTCCATCTGTTTACATGATACATGAAAAATATAAGTGTTCTTTATATGTTACATTGTTATTATTGTTTCTTATAATGTATACTACTCCTAGGTGGCTCATAAAGAAGGTATGTTGTTTTTTTAATTAATGTACAGAACTACTTAGTATCTATTAGTGTTAAGGAAAACTGTTAAGATATACATATTTGTATTGCAATTTTAAATAAATCTACTTTGTAAATGTTAATTTTTTGAAGTAGAGTATTTCTATTTAAAATGTTTTATTTCTAGCAATCATATTGATATTGTATTTGGGGTATTTTTATGTAAATTACTAAAGGAAAGGCATGCTTTTGTTTTCTTTGTCCGTTTAGGATGATTGCAGAGTAGTGTTGGCCAAACAAGAAATTACAAGATTGCTAGAGACATTACAGAAACAGCAGCAGCAGTTTACAGAACTTGCAGATCACATACAGCTGGATGCTAGCATACCTGTCACTTTTACAAAGGTATTCTTAATCTCATGAAAGTATAGCTATCCACTTTATGACGTCCCAAATCTCATGTAAAATAAGGCGGGAGTTATAGATGTACATTATGATGCTGTATTTGTTGCAACAAATTGAGGCAACCTCAGTATCAGAGCCACATTGTCTTATCACATGATGAGTGCAATCTGGTATTTCAGCAACAAACCACTGTGCTGCTGTAATTAGGGTGAAAAATGTTCTTTTGACATTGACCATATCAGTAACTTTGCTTGAACATGAGCTGTTTTCTTTTGAATAAGGGGGATAGCATTTGCGAGTTCTAGAAACACCTTTCTTTGGAAACATATCTGATTGTTTCCTTAAAATTGCTCACCTATTTTAAATGGAATACTACTATTATAACTTTCAGTTTATAATGTTAAAAAAAATATTTCTTTTAGTTCATTAAACAGTCGTTTGTTTTACAGTTGCTTGATATTCACTGATGACTTAGCTTAGACATGGTTCATCTTCTAAGTAGGTTTGGGTTTTATTGCTTCAATATAATTTCAGTACCACTTTCATTGAAAGGGATGAAATTATTCAAGGTTTGATAATGGTACTTCTATTTGGTGTATTTTTATAGTATTTATTATGTATGATACTTTCCTTGTAGGAAAGTAAATAAGTTTGAAACTCAAGGAACAAGAAGTATTTTGATGTATGGGAGTTTTTTTGGTTCTGAATAGGTGAAAGAGGATATATTGTTGCTGAGACAAAAATGAGAATTTAACTGTAGCTGTTGAAACATTTACTGTAAGGAAATGAATGCTTCCATAGGAATTCTATGTCAGTTTTTGCTGACTTGAGATTTCTTCAAAATAATGGATTTTGTAACCTCAGTGTATTTGAATTTCCATGTTAATGTAGAATTTTCACTTCTGCCTGTCTCTTTCCTATTCAGCAGAGATCAGAGCTGGTAGGGCCAAGGAAACCTCTTCTGCAAACTCTCATTATTCCGTGAATGAAGCAGTAATCACATTTCACAGATGAAGAATTGCTGAGTCAGAGGGGCATTTTGAATGTCTGGTTTTGGCTTTCAGAAAAGACTTGGAACATTTTGGTTGTGAATTTCTGAGCATTTGGAAAGAGAATGATAGGAGCTAGCTAAGTTCTTACAGGAGGCCTAAAATAGGCTTGTGGGACCCAGAAGACTAGGTTTTGTTTTGTAACAATTTGTATCTTTATGAAGTCTTCTGAAGGTTAATTTCTGAATTTTAAAGGTGCTAAAGCAAGTGTAATTTTTTACAAAAACAGTAGCAGTCATGAAAAAATAAGGTGAGAGTAATTCCTTCAGTCTCTTACTTTTTGTTTCCTCACATCAGATAAAGCTTAACATTCTTTTTCTCAACAGTGTGTTTTTAGATTACTGTTATGCTGATGGCCACTATTGTGACTTGCAGTGAGGCTTGTTGTACATGAAAGATCTGGACCTGGCAACAGGTATCCGGCAGAAATAAAATCTTCAGATAAAAAACTTTAACCTGTTATTATATTACTGGAAAGGTCTTTCTCATGAGCTGGCATGCCCTGAAGGCTGCATCCGCTATAAAATATAAAAAAGCATTTCAGACAGTGCCAGATCAGAGGAACATTTAATATCCAATGAAGGTTGTGGAGTTTTAGGGAGGGGAGGGAGAAGTCTTTTTCATTCTTTAAATTGAGTAAATTTTACCTATATTTTTTGCTTCACTGATGACACAAGAAAACAGGCATAGTGCCATTGCCTCTTCCTAAACTGGCTAGGGAAATACCACATACAAAGATCTGAAGGGAGGATTTGGAGAATTCTCCTCACCCAGGAGGAGATCCTTATTTAAATTCATTTTAAATTCATGATCCTTATTTAAAGATAGTTTTCTGTCAAATGAGTGCAGTGGCTGTAGAACATTATATACAAGAAAAGCATTTGGTCATCATGAATATGTGTATGTGCATGCTGTGGAGAAAGAAAACTACTAAGGAAGCAGTGCCTGAGACTGACAGATAAATTCTCACTATGATTTTAAACTAACTATCGGCAACTGCTAACCCTTACCAACATCAAGACTATCTGAGGAGACAGTATTCTATCAGAGGGAAAGCACTTTAAGATACCGTTAAGTAAATCTGTACAGAAAGCTTTTGTCTCATCAAATTTCTTGAAAGAGGCCAAGGATAAAAAAGTGAAGAGATCATAGTTGTGGATTTATTTTTTGCACTTTCTGCACTGTGATTTAAGAAAACAAGTTTTACTTAAACAGAAATATAAGGTTACCTATTTTTAAGTATGCCATCAATTATGCACCTGCCAGAAATACAGACACAAAGGAGTTTTATTCATCATTTTTAAGCAACATTTTAGTTAAAGGTGCTGATAAAATTGACAAGTAGAGACTTCTTTCATGTCAATTTCTAGCTGTAATCATGAATAGTCCATTATTACTGACTTATATTGCAGAAGATACACATTGTTTTATGAATAGCAACTTTTCTTGCAATGTTTTTTTTTGAAGTGACAGAGCTACTTGTGCAAAAAGTGGAAATTTGGCATCCATCACATTTTGATTCTTTCTGAGAGAGTACAAACATGCTGAGAACAGCCTGTTTTCATTCTAAACCTTAGAGAAAGCAAAGTGCAACAGAATGGCTAAATTTTACAGCATCACTCATCTCCTTCATTTCCCTGACGATTTAAGTTGTACTGCCTCTGCCCTCCAGTCATGGGAGGTATCAAGGTGACCAGTGCTTCTGGTGGAGCTGTGAGACAATTGTCAGACTGGCTCACTGTCAGCAAGCTCTGCCCATAGTCGTGGTGCTGCCTCCTGTGAGAAACCTGTGAACTGAGCAGCTCTATCCAGAGCTGCTGCTTTTCGTTCTTCCTTTCAGGTGAAGAGAAGAACTGGGGAGATTCACTGACAGAAATTTTGGATAAAGTCAGAACTGAAGCTTGAGTATGAGAAGAGTGCTGAAGACATGGCATTTATTAGACTCTTTAGAGCCTTCTGCATACTTCTTAGTGTTTTTTCTTTCTCTGCATCCTTGCTGTTGATGTGCTTGAAAAAATCTGCCCATAAATTCTTCTTCTCCAGAATGAGATAACCCATTCTGATGATCATGTTGTGTTGCAATGTTGCCACTGAATTTCAGCTCTGACTCTAAATACCTAGAACTTAGACAAAATTTATTAAAAAGCAATTAAGTCTCAATGTTTTATTTTCCGAATCTCAAATAGTCTTTTGGTTTTGGAGCCTCTGCTGTGTGTAACAGTACTCCTGAACCTGCTGAGCTTATACAAGTTCATTTCACAGATTCAAATAAAGTAATTTGTTTCATACTGAATAAGTAGTCTGTGGAGTTTTATGATAAGGACTATCTGGGCCCATTTAGGTTTCAAGCAGCAAGCAAGCAATTTCATAGGTGAATAATGCATCGAGATCTGCTAGTTGAAGAAACTTCACAGTTGGCTCAAGAAATCCATGAGCTGCAAGCTGTTAAGCACAGGGAAGTTAGTCAGGAGAGTTATCACTACGTACTTTGCCTATTTCTTACTTTCATGTCCATCTTTGCCTAGTTTCAGACAGCATATTTGATGAGATGAACCTTTGATCTGGCTTTTACACTTATAGTGATGATGTCGCTGACTTTTGCATTGTGGTAGTTGCATAATTGTATTTTTAATTTTTTTTTTTAGGAAGCTGTTTCTCAGGTATTTTTATTCTCTTCCAGGATTGTGATAGCATAAGGTCATTTAATTATATTGATTATTCTGAAAGTATGCTACTTCTTCCATGACAGAAGGGAGAATCCAGTTGTTTGTCATAATGACAATATATCCAGATACATAATGGATACTCTGTGTGTATCTATGTGTATATGGAAAGATAACTAGTTAGATATCTCACATCATGTGATATAGATGTTTATATGTCTTGTAACACTGGTAACATGTTGGTCTTTTACCAAGAGATGTTGTAGCATTTTTGCACTCAGCGGTATTTCTTCTGTAAGAAGAAATAAGAGGCTGTGTGGGGTAGGCACAGTGCTGTCTGGATTTTGCAAGAAAAATATACTGCCACAAATATATACAAACATACATATAGAATAAAAGTACTGCTTCATAGTTCTAGTGATTGAAACCCTGGTGTTTCATCAAGATAGCAGTTCCAAGTACTGCTTATACACACACAAAATGTGTTTCATGAATATATACTAATCTCAGCCTATGTGTTTATTTTAGAATTTATGCTTTGCCATTTGATCATTTGATTGTCAGTGTCATCTCCTTCAATACTCAACAATACCTTCCTGTAAACTACAAATAGGGAAGTTGATTCTTATTTCTTGTCTCCAAGCAAGACTTGGGGGATTTTGTTTGCTTTTCTCTACTATTTCAGATTACTGCTTAGTGCTAGTAATGTTGCTGTTGCAAAGGATTGGTAGAGGCTTAGGGTGAAGAGATAAAGCTATGGAACCTGCAGCAAGGAAGTACCTCTCTAGGTGGAAGCAGTAATAATGTGGGGGAAAAAAAAAAGAGTTTTCTGGTCAGCGAACTCTAATTTATTGCTATAAACAATTCCTCACATGGTTTCAGCCAAGAATGATTAAGGAATTTGAAATTTTATCAAGTACAGACATACTGTCACGAACCTGGCTGACTTTCTAAAAGACATGTAGTAACTCAGGTCAGGTAGAAGTTACAGGTTCACTACAGTCATTATTGGATATTTTTGGTTTTGTTATTGCTGGAAGTGATTGATGATTGTGCCTTGTACTTTTGAAGACCATCCATTTAATAATTTTAGAAATGGTGACAAAATACATGTTTTAAACATAAGTGTTTTCTAGATTGACTTTCCAAAATTTGCTATTGTTATTAATACATAAGACTCTGTTTCTTCCAGGACAACAGGGTACATATTGGACCAAAAATGGAAATTCGGGTTGTTACTTTAGGATTAGATGGAGCTGGCAAAACAACTATTTTGTTTAAGTTAAAACAAGATGAATTCATGCAGCCAATTCCAACAATAGGTTAGTAGCAATTTAAATGTAATGACTTTCCCGAATGTTTGATTTATCCGCTGATTTTGGTTATGTTCATACAAAGCAGGACGGTAAAACTTAAATATTTTTATTCCAGGTTTTAACGTTGAAACAGTAGAATACAAGAATTTAAAGTTTACTATTTGGGATGTAGGAGGAAAGCACAAATTGAGGCCCTTGTGGAAACATTATTATCTCAATACGCAAGGTAATACTGATACAGCTCTTAAAATGCATTTTGTCTTCTAGCTTGTGTTTCAAAGCCAGACAGATTATTAATAGAAATAATTTATGACATTAGAAGGTTGTTCATCTAATGCAAAGTACAGCTGTTAGATTCATGAGCTAATAAATTTTAATCCAGTTGGTCAAAGTGTCTATGCATGATAAAGGTGCATTCTCCATAAATCTATCTGACAGTTCATGGAGCCAAACAAAATTAGAACCTCTGTTAAATTGGTTCTAGCTGACAACAGACAAGGTACAGTGTCCCAAAGTCTGCATAGTGAGAAGCAGTACTTGCCAGGTGTGAAATATAAATAACACTTGAAAATACTCAGCTTATAGGGGAGCCTTTAGGATAGCAACTTAAAAAATTCTACCAAGTTCTGTAACTAACTTGCTATTGCAGTGTAGTATTTGATTATAGACTAGATTAAGTTCCTCTTGATTGATTCATTCCCAATTATCTCAAAAACTTAGGAATTACAAATGCCGACTCATGTGCTCTGCTTTGTGCCTTATTTCAGCCTTAAATGCAAACTTTAACATTTTATATTACTCAATAATTATATATTTTTA
>WBNO01004493.1:0-74972 GCA_013400575.1 Peucedramus taeniatus
ACATTCAATATAGGGAATAAAGATTTTCTGGAAAAAGACATTCGCATTATAAAAGAATTTGTGTAAATATACTGCAGAAGTCAAAGGAAACTAGACATCTTCCTAAAGAAGAATCTTTAAGGTGACATTAACTTTCCATCTCAACTAGAGGAGGCAGGCATGAAAACAAAGCAAATGATGAAGTGTTTTCCTTGACGTATATATATATTTTTTTTTTGTTTGGTACAAGACAGCACTTGACAGCATAGATAGTATGAAAGCACTAATAGCAACAACATCCTTCAAATCCTGCTGAAAAGAGAAAGTAATCACTGCAGATGGGCCTTGGGAGCAAGTCTACTGAAATTAGACCAAAAAATGGAACAGAGCATTTTTTCACTACAGAAAAAGGGAAATATGATTTAAGCTACAAGTTTTTCAGAATCTGAGGATCAGTAACAAGCATTTCTCTACATATTTTGCTGTAAAGCAATCAAGTAGTCTGCAGAAAAGCTTCAAATAAAAAAAGGCTTTTTTCTCTATTTCATAAAAATAATCTGAAGTAAAATCCCTTATGATGACATTCAAGTGTTTGTAACTAGAGCAAGAAAAGAAACACTCATGAGAGAAAGGAATAGTGTAAGAAATACTCCTCTCAAAAGCAGGGCTAGACTTCCATTGGAACAACATGACCATCGTCATCTCTGATTTTTTTTTTTTAATGGGGATTGCTGCCTTCCTTTATGGATGAAAATTACACGAAACAAGGAGTAGGAAGATCTCATTTTTTTGACTAAGAAACTGCCTCAAACAGAAATATTAGTCATGGATCCAATTAGCTCAGCAGCTTGTCAACAGCTGATGCCTCAGGAAAGGGTGAAAGCACACAAGGTGAGTTTTCCCCACGTTCAAGGACAGAGAGCTCAGGTGTTTTCTAAATAAAGATGCTACCATTAATGGTGTTTAATAAGCATGCATGGAGTCCATAAAATTGCTCAAATCAGTTTTGAATCTACACAATTTCTTAACGCTCACAACTTCTTGTAACAGGCAGTTATGCAGCTCCTTCAGCCATGCAATAAGCTGTCAACTTTTGAATGTTTGGACCGCACACTTCCCAGTTCCATCAGCCACTCATCCCTCTGACTCTTTAGTTTAAAAAGCAGGCTGAAGAGCTGTCCCCATTACAACTGCAGCTTCTTTCGTGATTAATACCTGCATTCAAAAAACAAACCCCATGGAACACCAAGTCTCCAAGATGGATTTTAGGCCATCAGAAACCCAAATAAATACAATTTAAATCTCACAGTAAGTGATGCATATGTACATTTAGATTTACCTGTCTAACATTTTTGTGCTGGCTCGTTCTAGTTTTTCCAAAATCTGAGGAAGTTGTGTATCATCATCACAGGATCCTCCCCAGCCAAGGACACGAGCAAGGTCATTTCCAGTACCAAGAGGTAACACTCCTAACTGACACTGAAACACAACACAGGAACAAATCTACTATTGAAAACCAGAAGGAAAATACAAGTGGTTACAAATACTTGTTATTTCAGTCAACAGATGTTAATTTCATGGCTGGTGTCTAAAGCCTGTAAGTCAAATTGGTCTATTCTGCTACAACTTGTCCTGTTTATAACAGTGAAAACTTTCATTAAACGGTAACTATTGAGTTTGCCCCATACACAAAGATACAACAAAGAACCAAGTCAAGGAAAAGGTAAGCACACAAAATTAAGCCTAATCAGTCTAGGCAAGGAAAGTAAATATGCACACTTGCCTGCTTGTGCAAGCTGAGCTTATCAATTTCTGACAAGACCCAACCCACGCTTCCATCGCCACCACACACGAGAATCCTGAAGTTGTCAAACTTCTGAAATAACCTCAAGCTGCAGAGAAAATGCAGAGCTAGTTACATCCATTAGCAAGAGAGCAGTGACATTCATTAGCAATTGTTACAAGAAAATATTGTGCACAGCATCTTTATGATCCTTTTATTGTTGTGGGGTATGGGGATACAACCATGTATTTAATTAACCTATCTGCAGCCCATCTGTCGTTGTATATTCCACTTATACTGACATTTCTGATAAATAACATGCCAAGTTGTTCCTTTAAAAAAATCCCTTGATATTGTTTTCAGGATTTTATCTCTCCGATTTTATTGATTATATTAATATTAAAAAGAAAATTAAGTGATAAGATTATAACTGCTCCATGCTTCTCACTTCAGCCAGAAGCATTATGCACCACTGGGGATTTTTCACGAGAAGAGGTTAAGACACAATGACAGGATGTGCTCCACAATATGAGTGGGCTTTTGTGGGCGCAGGGCTAACTAAATGTAAGGACCATTGAGAGCAATTCTCAAACATAAAGTGATCACAACAATATAAGACAAATAATACAAGTATTTAATACTATATCCTTAAAGCCATATGCTGCTTTTTCTTCCTATTACTCCTTTTCCTGTTCTCTGACTTTTAACACCTCCAGAATACAACACTTAGACAGTACAGAAAAGGAAGACAAGAGAGACTGAAAATGCAGAAAGGTGAGACACAGAGGAAAAGGGAATGAGATGTGAGGAAGCAGGCAAGAGGTAAAAACAACAGGGACAAACTAAAACAAAAAGGAAAAGAAAAAAAATTGGAAAGTATAAACTCTTAAAATGCTAACAACAAAGATATCCATTTTTAATGCATGTTATTTTCCAGAATATGTATAGTTTCTGAGCCATTTCTAAAAAGCAACATATCAAGATCACAAATTTTGAAGCATTTCTATATTTTCTAGAGAAAATAATGTCACTTGAATACGATGGGCACATACCTATTCAGAACAAAAGAAGCAGATATTTAAGGGGAAAAATGTTGATACCAGAGCAATTTATACTATCCTGAGAAAAAGGAGAAAACCCCTAGAAATACACTGTCTCATAGAATGCACCTCTGCTTTTTAGATCAACTACAAAAAAAGAGGACATCAGTGAGACCTGATGGAATACCTGCTAAGGATTTCTCCTTGGAAACTATTTGGGAGAACTACTTAAAGCACCCAACATGAACTGCAATTACTGTGCAAAATCAAAGTGAGCCACCTCAGCCATGGTAGAGCTATATGAAGGAAGAGAACTTGCAAACATACTTTTTCAGACTGTCTCCTTTCAAAGACTGTCTAATCAATTAAGACAAATGTTATATGTCATTATAATTACATGTACAAAATGCTAGCTAAAAGTGACTGGATTCAGCTCAGATTATCAGGGTTGTAATGAAAAGAATATTACAGCTCAGAGTTAATATGATGTGTCCATAACACAGTAGTAATTATTAAAATCCACAGCTGTAATCAATTATATTTGTATTATTTACACACTGCTTGAACTGAGTTTTTGTGGATTTGCTTCATCTACTTTTTATCATTAAGTATAATTCTGCATCTTTAGGAGTACAAAAATTAGTGCTTCTAGTTGCTATAACTGATATTATTAGGCCATTTAACCACATCACTATATCTGAGTGGAATTGAGTCAGGAAACAGAAATATGGGCATGAATTTAATCTTCATGAATGTGCAAAAATGCTTGAGTTGTGGCCACCACTGTGCAAATTTCATCACTATCTCTCCAACAATCAACCCTTAGATTTTGGGGAGAAATGCCTAGTGGTTTTGTGTTCTTGCTCCAAATTCTTTGGGAGGGTCATTTTCTTGACTATTTGCATATGTTGCATAAACCATACTTTTCAGGTGAAAAAGTTTTCATGTACTTGTCTGTTAACCCACTGCAAAACCCCCCGCTGACATTTGTTTCAGAATTTTAAAATATATAGAGCACATTTAGACAATAGTCTTATTCCATAGCTACACACAAAAAGGTCATCAGAATTACACATGTGAAATGGAAGAAAAGCACCTGGGCAACTGTGCATAAAAGCAAAATCAAAGTTCCTGTGATACAGGAAAACATCTGAACATTTGTAACGGTTTGGAGCCTTACCAGTTAACAGAAGTCAAAACTAGCCAAGAGCTTTTGATTTTGAATTTTCAAGCTTTTCTAGAAGGAAAATGTTATCCTACAAACCCTTCATGCACCAAAATTTATCTTGAAATTCTGTTGTCTCTTAGATTTTAATTAGGAAGTCAGAGTAGATATTGGTGATAGAATTATAGCAACAAGGGGATATAAGGCTATAAAACAAGGGGAACACAACACTATACTTTGCACCTATTTCCCTTTTGGAAAGGCTTGCTCAAGGTTTCCAAGGTCATTACCCTAAGTGAGGTCCTCCATTCATTAAATCGAAGACCTGAGCTGGATTTAACGACTGTTTGAATCGACGAAGAAACTTTACTCCCTGATTGTCTCCACTCTTTGAGTTAACAAAAACTAAAAGAGGACTGGCACAGGATGGCGGGCATGTGGCTTTCCAGAAACCTGTAAACATAGTTAGAAAGAATGAAATAAATAAGGTTTCCTAATATGAACAACACAAAAAGAAATCATGGGAAAGAGAAAGATAGGGATGAAGGACAAAAGGAGTACATTTTATCATGCATAATGTAAATGCTAAACTAAGTATTAGTCCTGCAAGGAAAACATAATTGCACAAGATTTACCAGTTCTTTTTCTGTTTGTTTGTTTCTGGTATTTTCAGTGTCTAGATTTACTAAAATCCTGAAGACAATAGCTTTATTGTTTTTCAACCACTATTAACCTTTTAGAATACTTTCTAAGTCTCATCTTCACAGATTACTATCACACAATTGAATATATATTTCAGTTACAAGTGTTTGGTTTTCAGTCTTATTTTGCTTTAACTTTACTGGGTTGAACTGGATCATTCATGTCTGTATGAGCTTTTTAAGAGCACTCACAGACTTTAAAAGTTACTTGTACTCAGTTCCTCCCAGGTGAAACTTCACGTAAGAGCCTTTTTTCAGACTGAGGTTATACTATTCAGTATAACAGAACCACTGAACAACAGAAGACCTTCAGCTGTGATTCAAAGCTTATTAAAGCCAGTGCAGGTCTTAACTAATTACAGCAGGCTCTCTAGAAGCTTCTTAGTCACAAGCACTAATGGACACTGTTGTCGCTAACATGACCAGTCCATGGAGGTAATGGTTTCCCAGCAACACTCCAAAATCAGACATCACATGTATAGGTTTTGACATTTGTCTCCGGCAGTATTAAAATAATTATGATGTTTTCAATTACTAAAAAAATACTAAAGCTACAAATAAAAATTTCATTAAGGGATGCTAATTTAATTCCACATTATCATAATGTCTAATTTCAAATAAGGTTTGATTAATTAATTTAAATGCCAAGAAAACTAATTTCACATATTGAACAATCTTCCTGGCATGAGTAATAAATGACAGCATGATGTCTAAGACACTACAAAGTAAATAAATAGAGTGAATATACACAGCATACACAATCACTTTTACTAACTTCATGTAACAAAATTCATTGAATTGCGTTCAAGTTGTCGGTCTACTTTACCATTGACACAAACTATAAAATTAGAGCAGTTAAGATTTTGTGACACTTCTTTTTTAAATCCACTCTCTGCCTTGAAGTGCAGTCTCCCGCTGTTGATGTGTCTATCCTGGACCACCAAAAAGCATCTCTGAGTTTTGAGCATTTGCTGGGTTTTTATCTGTGCATTACAGGATTTTTACGCTGCTTATATTTAAACAAAAAATAAATTAGAGAAGCTATGAAAGCAATTCCTCTCTTAAGCCTGGTAAAGTAGTTATTGGATCTGAGCTGTTCAGCTGACTTACCTCTGCATAATGCAAAATTATCCAAAATTTGAGAACTCTCAGAAGGAGTGGCGTATGCCAGGCTAGTATCAGCCCACTTCATCTGAGGACTCTGACCATTCACTTGAAATGTTTCTAAGGGTCATAAGTAGAATGGAAGAAAATTTCTGCTGGGGCAACTTTAAAAAACATGACAGTTGAATAACTCTCTAAAAACCTACATAGAAAATTATACTTCTCTCCAAATTTGCAGATTACCTTCACCTGCTCAGCAGAAGGATTTTAGCCTTGTTTATTTGCATGGATCTCAATAGGCACTGGCAAGCCAGAGGTACCACTGAACACACTACAGTACTACGTACCATCGGAGTCTATACTGTTTAGTGCTGTTGGAGGGATGATCGATACCTTACATTGGCCAAGTGGACATTTACGAGGGTACAGATCTTTACAGGCCGTGTGAACCTACAAAAGAAACAAAAAATTGTTTTCCTTCAGCGGAATTTTGAGGTGAAAATACAACTAATACTATGTTATATATGAAAAAATAATGGACTTATATTTAACATTTAGGTGTAGAAGGAAAAGGAATGAGACTAGGGAAAAAACCCAAATGTTCGACCACAGAGCCTTGATACTAATTCAACAAAACATCATTTTGGAGAACTTCATCTTCAGCTACCCCTATAGCAGATGCGAATCATCCTTTCAAGGGAATCACTTGCCCCTATCCACAAGGAAGGAAGAAGCAAGCTCCCAGCATCTGTGCTGATGGCAGCAGGCAAAACAATAGCTCTGAACCTGCCTGGTCCACTGGGACCATTCTGGAAGACATATCTGCATTAAAGCTAGCACACCTACCGAGCCAGACCCATCTCCCAAAGTTGGGTCACATAAACTCCATATTGTAAAAGTCTCTTCCACAGATATTGGAAAGAGAGGCACATACAGAGGTGGCTGCATTTCACCTAAAATTCAAGTCACCTCTGGAGATGTCAATAATTTCCTACTGCTCATTCACAGAGCCTTGGACACCTATATGCCAGGAGCTTCAACAATAAATTAACTATTGACTTACATAAGAAACCCATCTTTTTATACAAGTGGATATTACTAAGAGAAAACTATATATTGGGGAAACAGCAGCTGTGAGTTAGAGAATTTCAATCAGCAACCTGCAGATTGCCCTGAAAAAGAGAAATTCAAGATTTTGCACTAATAAACACATTACTACATTAATATTAATAAATATTAATCTAACATATTAATAAAATATTAATAGAGCAATAGTTACAATAAAAAATACAAGGAAATAACATATTATTGTTAGGCATAAGGAACAAGCACCTGGACATTCAGTTAAAAGCTAGAAGAAAGCAGAGAAAACACATTGGAGATGACAACACCTTTTAAAGAAAAGCTGCATCTGTGGGTGTTTTAAAAATTGATGGTGCAAGTAGGACAGTCATCAGAAATTCTGAGTGCTAGAGAGACCTGAGTATGCAGAAGCTGCCTGCTCCCACTTAATCCAAAAGCAGGCTGTGAAACAACAAAACAAAAATAATGGCAAGCACTAAAGCTGTTGAACTGCGAGATGCTTAGATGTGGCTCAGCACACCTACCATAGCTTTGCACCAAAGGCACTTCCAATCTTGGAGGCGTAGAACACTGCCACAAGTCTTGTCGCAGACTGCGCATTTGGCACTGACGGGCAGGTTTCCCTCTAACCACTGGTGAGGCATAGCTATCTGTGGAGAAGGAGTCATTAGAGTTAAGTACCCAGAATGAGAAATTAAAGGCTTTTGTCTCTCAAATATAGGTGGATTTAAACTATTTCTCACAGCTGTACCCTTTCATCAAAGAAGCAGGTATGCTGGTCAGCCAGGATAAGGGACAGTGATGCTCAGAAGGTAACTGCAATGAATGGACTACTCTGGTGTTCCACATGCTAGGCAGAAAACATGACACCTGAAGAAGGGAGACCTGTCTCACTCATGGTAGCAATAAACTATAACACAAAGGGGCTGTTAAGTCCAGAGACTCTGTCATACAAACAAGTTCCCACTCAATTATGTTGACTACATGACACAAACCAATTAAAAATACCTAAAATTCATAAGAATAGGCAGGATAGAAGAATTCCTCTGACACTTCACTTACCCACTCACCATGGCTGGTAAGTCACGGCTCTCTAAAGCAGTCCCAAATGCAGTGCAAAGCTTTACTCAGTGCACTCTTTGTCCCATTAATATCATGGGCAACTCAGGACACTCAGGTGTTCAACTTAGTACCAGCCTTCTAAGAAGAAGCTTCACACCAGTGGTTCATACACAGCTGTGTTTGTAAAAATAGTCCATTTATCACAATCAACCTCTCAAAAGCTTTTGTTGTTTCTCCTGCTAATTTTAAAATTCCTGCTTTCATCGCCGAAATCCCCTCCCAATTCAGTGAATTCCAAACAGGCCTCCTGGGGAACTGCTCCAGGAAAAGAGGACAAAAAATACACTGCCAAAACAGCATGGTAACAGTGTAAAATACCACCTTTGCTTAAGAGCAGTAGGAACTTCTGGGAGCAATTCTCCAGCTGCAGAGTTTCTCCACATGTGGCCCTTAAAACCTCATAATATATCTGCAATCTAGTGCCCACAGTTGCTAGACTTGTCTTGTGAGATAGGAATGCAACTTTTGTTCTAAATACCATGTTAATCTTTGAACGGTGTTCCGGAAAATAGCCACCTACCATTAACTTCAATGGGTCTCATGGCAATATTTCTCTGGTTGGGATTTTATTTTTTTTTTCCTAAAGAAGAAACAACTTTGGAAAATACTGTAAATATGAATAGCACTTACACCATCTTCATCTTCAATGATGTCTTTTCCAATTGAGGCTAATGTAGTCCATTTGCAGTTATTTGTTGCTCGGACAGCACATCTTTTATGTGCTTTAAACTTACACACTGCAAGACACAGATAAACACATATATCCTGTGTTATTTGCTGTATTTCAGTGATACACACCTTTTAAAAAATTAAACACAGATATCCCATAAAATAGCCAAGTACATGTCACTTAGTGTTGCAGACATGACACAAAACAACTAAAAGAAAATTCAGTTCATAATAACTCCAGCTTTAACTCTCTACACCGAGATTAACTGCTTAGCTGTAGCCCATGCTAAATGTGCCCTGAAACCCACATTGGTGCCCATTCTTTCAGGTGCAAGGTACAATATGTCTTTAACTATGGGTTTGCCTTTTCCATTCCTCTGGTAACATAACTCAGATATCTGACTTAAATTTGCAGGAAGTCATGAGAGACTGTTTTACAAAAGTATTTTGAATCAGGAGCTCTGTTTCTTTGCTCAAAAGATGCCTTTGGGGCACTGTGCTGGGCCCATTTTTCTCAGAACATGAGAAAGTAAAGGGTTTATGTGGTGATATTTTTATTCAGAATACTGGGGGTTACAAAATTTTCCAAGAGCCTATATCACATCAAGAAGAACCTTACTTTTTACTGCATTCTTTATTAAAAGTCTGCTAATTGGAATACCCAGCACAAGTGTGTAGTCAGGCAGACATTCTGACAACCTAACAACTATTTGAATTTTGTTCAACTCAATTAATCTGCCCAGCAAATGATACCATATTAGACCAAACAGACTGGCACACCCAAACTGTAGGTATTTCTTCTACTGGAAGTGCATGACGTAATTCTATTTAGAGTGCATTATATAAATTATTTTGGCAAAGACCATTAAAGGTTTATGAGAACTAGCCAGTAGATCAGAAGTAGTAGTCTCTTTTCAAACAAATATTTGACAGGAAATTATCAAGGCTTTGGCCCATTGCTTATCTACCATTAAAAAACATTAAGCCACGGTACAAAGTGTCTTGTGAATAATAAATTTTCCATTTTAATCCCACTGATCCATTGCCAGATCAATTTAAAAAGTGAATTGAGACTATGTAAGCATCATCTGAGTTTGAGAGCAATCCTCGCTGTTCTGGGAGATGTGTGAAAGTAAGTGCTCAGCTCTCACTTTCTTACTTTCTAGAAAGAAAGAAAAGGAAAGAAAACAAAGAATTTTCATTGTTTTTACAGTAACTCTTCCAGTCATTTCAAAAAGCAGCATTCATATAATCATAGAATTATTTGGGTTGAAAAAGACATTTAAGCATCATTTAGTTCCACCCCTCCCTGCTGTGGACTGGGACATCTTTTACTAGACCCAGCTGCTCAGAGCTCCATCCAGCCTGGCCTTGAACACTGCCAGGGATGGATTGTTCACAACTTCTCTGGGAAACCAGTGTCTCACCATAATCACAGTTAAGAATTTTTTCCTACTATCTAATCTCAACCTACTTTCAGTTTGAAGCGTTGTCCTGTCCCTACATGTCACTATAAAAAGTCTCTCTCCATCTTTCTTGCAGGCTCCCTCCAGGTACTGGAAGGCTGCAATTACATCACCCCAAAGCCTTCTTTTTTCCAGGCTGAACAATCCCCACTCTTTTAGCTTTTCCTCACTGGAGAGGTGCTCCAGCCATCTGATCATCTCCATGTACTCCCATGGACTCACTCAAATAGGTCAATGGCCCCCAACCTAAGAAAGGCATGGACTTATTGGAGCAAGACCAACACAGACTCAAAGCATGCAAACATCCCATAACTGTCAACTAATAGGGTAGACTCACTTTTTCTAAACAGCTCAGCATCACATTGTGTGTTTGCCAACCTAAGCTGGTTCCAAACATCTAATGAAATCAGCTCTCACAGAAGCACAGAAATAAAGGCTGTATTTGCAAGTGATAGACCATGAGCAGTTTTCACCATTTGAATGTTTCAGAGAATATGTCACTGATTTCAGCTCCCTACTCATAAATGATAAGTACTTGCTTTGCCACACAGATCAAAACACAACAAATCAGGGATGAGGGGGAATAGAAAATTATAAATTACAAAGTAATAGAAAGTTCAAACCCTGCTGAGCTATGATTTAACTTGATCTTAGGAACCCTGTATTCAACTTCTTTCTCAACAAGGCAAGGACAAAAGCAATCCCAGGCTCTGAAGAGCTGCAGAAAGACACTCTGTAGATGGCAAGTAATGTTTGCTTTGCAAACACTATAAATAACCTACCAACCAAATCCCAGATCAGACTCTTTGGGTCACACCCCTGCAACCTCATTATCATGAAACAACAATTTATGTTAGTCTGAGCATTAAATATTAGCAACAACAATAACCTTAAGACACAGATGTAATTTGCAAGCAAAGAAAGGAAAATTTTAAATCAAACCTCAGTATTAGTTACCACTCTGACCTAACTTCGTTTGTCTCAGATTACACTGAATCTCATTCATGAATCAGCCTGATATCTGAAATCTTTTGGAAAACATGCAGACATATGGCTAGGCTTCAGCCGCCATTACTTCACCAATGAAAGCTAAAGTACAAAAAAAGTTAAGTTACTCAGGAAACTTAACAGTGCAGTATAGTTTCTGAATGCAGGTGTGCAGTCATTGGTTGTATGACCATACACTTTTAGAGAACAGGACCCTCAGACACTGCATGTAATGGATGGTTCTCAATAACTATGGGGTTATAATAATCATAATCATTTTCAACAGGTATTTGCCTTATTGACTGAAAGCTAATGTAATACTTCTTTTTAGCCATCAATATTAATTTCTTCCTGGCCTTTTATTATTGTTGTTGTTGTTGTTGTTGTTACAGCCAGTAATACAACTACTACAATTAAGACTTTTTTCAATAATGTATATCTTCAAAGCATCAGTGACTTCAGAACAGCTTCAACTGATTTTGCAGTTACAGAAAACAGCATTTCTGTGATACAGGTTGCAGGTTATAAACAATGCACAACTATTGATTTGATCAAAAATCTTATTTAAATGTTTTCCCCAGCATCACTGAAGGGTACATGTGATATAAAGTCACAGAACAGTCTTCTACTACTCCTTTATTCCTTAACAACAATCATCCCTTCCCTTTCTTGCTGCTTCATTCACAATCCACTCTCCAGACTGTGCAGAAAATGTGGCAAAAGTACCAGAGGCAATGACTGTGCAAGTAGTGCCCATACAACTCCCTGGGCAATGCGCAAGAACAACAGGGTTTTGTGGGCAAACCCCCACAATCATAATGGAAAAAGGCAAAGTGCACAAAGTGCATTTGCAGGGGTAATTTAATCCCAGTATTTTCTTACTGATTGACTTCATCATCCTAAAGTGTTCTTACAACATTGTTTATGCAATTCGTGACAGGAGAATGCAGTTTAAGAGAGAGGTTTCTCCCACTTATAAGCTATACTTGATATTCAACAGTCAAGATCCTGTCATGATAAACAAAATGCTACATGAAAAAACAAATTTCTGAGAATAACCATAAAGGCAGTGTTACACTGGCAATGACTTAGATAGAAATGCAGTTATTGATGTCTTTGCCTAAACATTCTATATTGAAGCTAAACTCTGAGGAGCATAAACACCAAAACCCTTTCTTGATTCAGCTAGTTTGGAATGATTCCTAAAGCAAGGCACAGAGATAATAATTACTCTGTCCTAGTAAAGACTGGATGAACACTGCAGAGATCAGTCCCTTAGCTAGAGCAACACAACACACAGACAACATTTAAAAAGTAGATTATCTTTTGAGAAGACAAAAGAAAGAACCTGTGGGAAGAACAGCATTGCATCTCAAAGGAGAGTCTGATTAATTTTTTTTAGAAGTCAGTTGTTTGTTGAGCAGTAGCAAGAATGAAGCCTGGTTTGTTGTAACTTACACCTTCAGATTAATATACCTATCAATTCTTTGATTTCTAAAATGTGCAAGTTCACACTAGTCCTTTACCTAGGAAAGGCATTAACCCACCATCTTTTTCTACACTGGTTTCCACAAGACTTATAGTACCTTCAGGGTGGCTTGCAATTAATTTGGCCAACCTTTGCCAATCAACCTTTGCCAAAGGCTGCTGGGATGGAAGGGTCCCTGAAGAAAAAAATCAGCCATCATCTCCAAAAGAAATGCAACTTGAATTGAGGTCAGACTTAGAAAAAAACAGTTGCGCAGGGCTGCTGGAAAACAGTGATTTTAAGAGAAGAAAATATTACAGGACAACTAAACTGTCAAAAGCTGCAAGATACCAGCAATGGGGATTATTTTTACCTATAGTTAAGAGTCAAGAATCACACCCCAAAGACTCTAAGCTACTTTCAAGACAACTTGGTGTGCCAGCAACCCAACCCACTAAAACGAGGAAGAGCTCAATTATCTCTTGAAAGAGCCTCTCATGCTTTTCAATACATGGCATAATAGAGTAGCCTGGGATCAATGACTACACAAATAATTGAATTTTGTATAGATATAAATGGATTCCCAGTATAAAGCAGTGCTGGAGGTTTGAAAAGCCAGGCATGAATATTTAAACAGGTTTTTTAAATTATGTAATGGGGAAAAGCAGCACAGAACAAGTCTGGGGAGTGTTAAGACTCCAAACTTCCCAGATTGTCCTCTCAAATTGTATAGACTGCTAATACAGGTAAGATGAAGAAAAAATAGATGATTAAATGCATTAGAAGTGCTCATAGTAGCAGCAAGTATCAAACAAAACTGCATTTTTTAGATGAAGAAAAATGAATGATGGGTTTTAACGTATAATTTGCAGAGAAAGTATAAAGTAATAAAGTAAAAGAGTCAAATGTCAAATGATTTAGATTAGATATATAAATAAAGATCTTATTTTATTTTAAAAAAAGAAGAAAATAGATATAAAACAGAAGCTAAGAAGTAAGAGGAGGTAAACTTATTATTAGACAAAAGAGTATCACAGTATCTACATATAAAACATTCCAGGTCATACACAGTTATGAAACTGTGGAACACTGAAAGGAAATCCAAATCACTTTCACAAATGATTTTTAAAAACTGGCATCAGAAATGTGGATAAATGTAGCATTAGTTTGTCATAAGTTATACAGAAAGGTGATAAACTCAAAATCTGGAAATTATGGGAATTTCCCTAATGTAAAGTTAATGCCAACACCCTGTATATTAAAAACACACCTCAATGCAAAATTAGACACTGTAAAAACATAAAATGGTGGACTACAGACATTAACATTGATAATTTTTGATAAATTATCCTTTTAAAGCAGCTATAATATTAACTTAGGAATGGATAAATTCTTTATGAAAGTCGTTCCTTTCCTTTGTCCGAGCAAACATAACTGTATTTGTACACAGAGGCAATACAACTGCATTTTAGTTAAGCACATGATACTTCCATCTGTCAATATCAGACATTGAGAATACCATAATTGCCTTTAAACTGTCCAAAGGACTTAGGTACAGTGGCAAACATACACCAGAGAGGCTGGAAGTAACCATGCTGCTTCTAATTTCTACAAAACGGGTTTGTCCTGTTCCTTGGCAACTGCACCATTAGCTACATTAAAAGCACGGACAATTCAGGACAATGGGTTAATGTTCCCTTTGCAAGATTTCCTTAATACATATTATTAACCTCAAGTATTATAATAGCATCAATAACAGAAATGCATTTGCAGTTGGGTTACATACATCCAAAGAAATCAAATTATGAATGCTGTAACTGTAACTCCTTTCTGGGCAGTCAGCTATTTTAGTAATTAAATATCTCTATGTTTCATCTATCTCATAAGGTCGCACTGATGCTTTATTTTCTGCTGGCTCCTAACACAATCAGACTTGTTAGCACTTTTCCACAGAACTTGCAGGAATAAAAAAATAGGCTATTTCAGGCATCTTATAATTACTTGTTCATTAAATATAATTTCTAGCTAAATGCTGAAGTCTTAGCCACACTTCCTTTTTCTTTGTGCTGGATTTCCCCTGTTGAACCATCAAATGCAGTCATCTACATCTCTACCCCCTCACAGCATGAGAGAATTTTTTAAAGCAGTAAATCAGTGTATACTGCAGGATCAGGCAGCAGCAATAGAGCAAACAAGAATTACAGGGCAAAGGTCATAACACTTTGTTCAATGTTAAGAATGTTTTTAGATTTGGGGCAGAAAATACCATCATTATTTTCTTTTTTTCTGAGAAATGCTGATTCTGCAAACCAGTAAGACTATTTTGTTCCACATTTTTGATGTGCAAATCAAATAGATCCTATCTTTTCTTGCAAACCCTCCACCCTGCACACTCCAAACTGGTTGCTGCAACAGAAAGAAGTGTCCTATTGAAAAAGGCACCGGGAGCAACCCCGAAGGTGAGGAAGATCATTAGCAACCCCTCTGTCCAGAGGAGAGTTACTCTCATGTAGAGTTTTCTCCCTTCGGGCTCTTTTGTTACTCATTATTTTCAGGATCATTACTCATACTGAACTTGCAGCCATCTGTCTACACACATAGCATGATAACCAAGGGGAAGCAATCATTATTTTACCTTCACAAGACAGGCCGTGAGAAGTGACTCCAGAGAGGCTCTCTCTGCACACGTTACAGAAGGTGGGTCGGGCGTGGGAGCAGGCGTACCAGTTATGCATCCCTGAGAAATGTTCCACATTAAACTGTGCGGTCTAGTAAAGGAGAAGTTAAGACAAATTTGCAAGTACAGAACACAGCTACGGTGACTGACATTACGCACGGTTCCATATTACAGGGGACAACAGTGAAATGCTCCCCAAAAGGAGGTGTTTAGTCTACTCTCCCTCCAAAACTCTAAACCAAAGTGTGATAATAAGCTCTCATTTTGTTAGTGAAGTTCTTAACAAGAAGCTTCACTCTTTTTGCACTAAGGAGGGTGAATACTCCAGTTCCGTGTCCTGTAGCTTGATCTGTTGAGCTAGAACAGGTTGCACCAAGAGGGATGTCAGCTTACCTCATAGTGTTCTCTGGACTGAACTGACTTCAGAGAGCTTATCCAGTCCTCCATTTCTTTTCTGTTCTCAGCACACAATATTAGCCTCCTAAATGGAGTGATTATCTGAAAAAGATAACACATCCTGATTAATCCAGATAGTAAAAATCACAATAGATTGTAATATTTAATGTACTCTTCCCCGTGAGATGATGCAAAAGGATGACACGCCCTACAAGGCAAGACCCTAAACACTTTAAAATATTTTCTTTAATGCATTACCAACAACAAAAGAGTGATTTTCCTTGAACAGTTCCCAAGCTTCAAATCAGGCTTTGGTATAGGTCTCTGGAATCTACATTGATCATTATTACCCCTTCTCAGCTCTTTGTCTATGCACTGAGACTTAAGTGCTCAAATAGCAGGTACTGAAATGCTAAAACAACCATTCTGGAAATTACTATTTGACTAAGACTGCAATCCTATTTCATAACTGCATCCGAGCAACTGCAAGGTCCATTCCAATTGCTAGAGACAAAAACATATCAAAATCAAATGCCTGGAAGTCTTAAACAACCACAAAAGCTGTCATCATATTTCACTATCTTGTATATTGATAATATATTTACACAAATTTATACACATAAAAATTTAAAACAGCACTTTTTATATCCAACTATATCAACTCAGTATAAGAATACATACAAATATTTATAAAAAGGCACAGAGAACAAAAGCAAACAGCTGTAATCATATCCTACTAGGACAATTGAATGAATTCATGGAAAAAGTTGATGCTGGGAATTTTTCAGTGGTCTAGAGCTGGATTCTAGAAATTTGAAAATACTGTACCAAGGAGGTTCAGAGTATAAGCTGCTCTCCCCTCTCCCTAAACAGTAGAAAAATAATCAAAATAACAGGAAGGCACCAGAAACTATCAGCTAACTCCCACTGAAATTATTTTGAGCACTGCATTAAAATAGACAAAGCAGTTACTTACATGGCAAAGAATTTAAAACAAGTACAAGAAAATAAGGAAAGTTATTTGTTTTGTTGTAGAAAGTCTGAAAAATAAAATTAAATCCTTTATCAGTATTATGCATTAATCTATTTCATAATATGTACCACCAACAGTTGCAAATTAAATAAAATAAAGAATGTACTCAAAAAGGTAATTCTGAGTATTTTTTTAAATGCTACAAGCTAAACATTACAACATTTACACAATATTAGTAAACATTTATCTACAGCTGCAGTTACTTACCCAGTCCCTGCCGTAAATTGTCTCTAGCCTTGATTTGTCCTATCCACTCCTTCATTAAACTGAGCTGCACTTTAACATATCTCAGAGGCGACGTAACTGAAGTGCAGCAGGCTGCAAGTCACATGGAGGGGAGGCAAAAACCCTTCGGGCTTGCTTTTTTTTTTTTTTTTTAATGTACTCACTTCACATGGAAGGGAATAGTTTCTTTGTTTTCTGTTTCCTTTAATCTTGCTTAAGCTATTTAATAAGGTTTATTAGTCAGTCTCCATGGCTTTTCCTAAAGAACAGTTTATGCAAAGAGCAATGCTTCTCTCATTAGCTTGGAGCCAAACAGACGCTTTATTACTTCAAAATGTTTTTCTAGGCCAGGTCATCCAATGAAGCCAAGAGAAGTCATTAAATCATAATATAACCCTGGCTTCAACAACAATCAGCATTCTGCTGAAACTTCCAGGTTTCAGTGGACACGGAAATCTTATTTGGGCAAATACAAACCACAGATTATTTCCTATTATATAGCATGAGATTATAATACAGATTAAATAATGATAAATCCACCCAAGACTCTGCACATTATGTCCATCCTTCTGCCACAGTTATTAGGGATTCTAACTGGTAACCAGAGGTTGTAAAATGCCATTAAGCAACAACAGCTGAATTTACTGCTGAAAACACTTGACTAATCTTAATCTTTTCAAGTAATATTTATATATATTACTTCTGTCTTCAATCCTACTGGTCACAATCCACTGTGCATCCCTCCACCCTCCACCCCGCCCCTGAAATTAAGGCCCTGGTTCAGTTGCTCACACCTAGTTACCCAGTGCCAATGAAGACACCCTTTGGTATCCAAAGTTTTGGTAGGGGAGGGGTAAGTATGACAGAGGACCAGAACAGTAGCTATAAATAACCGAGGTAGGACACCAAACTTCCTCTCAAAATGCACTGCACACCCCTTTATTGGCAACCGAATCACATCACCAAACACTGCTAACCAATGCGTGTAAACATACCAGAAATTCATATATTCCAGCTTCTTACTAAAATCAGAGTGCAAAAAACTATAAAGTTCACAGCATTGCAACAGTCTAGCAGCTCAATAGGATACTGTCAATCCCATTAATATAGGAGCAATTATTATTGGTACAAAAATAAAGTGGGAAGCTGGAAGACATACATATTTGCAAATACAATTAAACTACACATTCTCTTTGATTTACATCTTTGCAACAACAAACTCCAAGAAGATACATGATAACATAAAAAAAGACAAAATGCATTATATGCAAGAAGTATCAACAATGCTTGAAATTTTTCAAATAAAATAAAATAAAATAGGAACTAAGAAGCCCATTTAGCTTCTCATCTATTTCAGTCTACAAAACTATGGAGAAAATGTACTCTCATTATTTTTTAGATATTTCATGTAACATAAGAACTCAAGGAGCCAACGAAACTGTTAGCAAACAAGTGTTTTTCCCTAAATGCAAAGCATTCTTTAGACTTGAAAATATTCCCAAAGGATTCTGAGGAGATGAATAGTAAAAATGTCAAAAAAGGCATTTGAAAAATTCATCACAAATAAATGCAGTATATACTATAAAGGACAATATCTGAAATCTTCAACTTATCAGGACTTCAAAAATCCAACAATGAGTCAATGTTGGGAAGTGACTCAAGGGTAAGAATCACTGTATATGCTCTGCTGTTTCTACTTCATTCTTTAGTATCTGCTACTATTATTATTATACTTTGATTCACCTTGGTTTTATGAGCTTTACACTAACTCAGTATAGCTTTTCTTGTTTATCCTAAATTGAGATTGACTTCCTACACCTTCTTATTTGCATTTATACAGATAGCATGCTTTCTTTTGAATGCTTTCACAATGCCATGATTAACTAAGTGGGATGTTTGAAGTTCATTCACTCAAAACAGATGAACCTGTATACAGACATAATCAAAATTAAATTAATGTAACTGAGCTCAAAACAATTTTCCTGCCATGTAAATTTGAATTTAACTAGCAATCTTATCTCACTGCATTCATTCATATTCAGAGTCCTATATATTCTCTTCTACTGACCCAAGTCAGCACCTTTTCTTCAATTACATATTACCTTTTTGATCTTCGCTGCTCCAAATATTATTACTTGTATATTGTTCTGAATATGCTGAACTCTCTACAGACAAGAAGAAAAAAGAAAGAAAAGCTCTATAACACAATGCAAAGGAAGTGTTACAGGAACCATTGGAAGAGCACTGAGGTAACGTAAGAATAAGAAAACTCTTAAGCCTTGAAGGAACTCAGGTGCCAACAGTTCACATGCTGACAAAGCAGGAGACAAATCACGAAAGATGAAGACAGTCAAAAGGTCTTAAAAAATAAATAAGATTACCTTCCTTTAAAAATTTTCACCATTGTCAAGTAGCCAAGAAGTCATTGCTGATTTTGGAAAAGAGACTTAACAAGAGCAGATATTGCAGTATATTGGAAAGTAATAAAATAGAGGTAGTTGGAATAAAACCCACTCTTAATGCATTGGGAAAGACTGAGCACATACAGTCTTAAAAATTGAAGACAACCAACAAAAACCCTAAAAAATCCCAGTAAATATAGAATGTCTGAATGGGAAGTAAAACTACCCATTATTGCAATAATGTTCCTGTTCTGTTCAGAAAAGTAAGGGGATTTTTTTGAATGGGGAATGAGGGAGAGAACAAGAAATCACTGCTTACTCGTACATACACAAGGTCTTGCCTTAAATTGGGATTTTCACACAAACACTATAATAATTTGGCTTCTAAAAATATACATATACTCATATATATATATGTACATACACATCTTGAAATTTCTTGGATGACATTGCTACAGTCAATTTGGGACCACTACTGCAACTTTTCTTTCAGACAACACTTATTAGGAACAAGCTTAACATCTTGAAAGGAAATAAAATTGTCATCAAATTCAGAGTAAATTTGAAAGTCCTTTCTTCTTTCAGTGGGCATAACCTAACCAGTAACATTCTATATGCCTTGAGCCCAGTGGGTTTAGACTTACAATCTATAAAATAAGATCTCAGAGAGTTTGATTAAAGCCTATTGCCTAATTTTTATTCTATTTTTTTACTATCAGCAATATATAAGAAAATACAGTTCCCAAAGCTTGATGGCTCCACTTATGGCTTCTTTTACTAATTCAAAATGAAGACACAGTGTTTGCTAATCAAGAGAACAGTGCTCTATACCTAAGTAGCTACAAAGCAGCTATTGTAAAGCGTTCTGCTTCCTGCAACATGATATTTGCATTAAGGCACCTTCTGCCAGTCTGAACTATTATCAGGCATTACACTAATAGCACTTTGTATGGCTGATCTTGAATTAAATTACTAATGTAGAAATATCACGTAGAATCTGAAAGGGGTGGGGAAATTGTTTTCCTGTTCTCTGGACAGATACTTTTAAAATATCTTTCTGGAAATAATGAAGAGAGGATGATACAGAGAGAGCACCCAGCTCTCTTTTTAGGGACCATATTTAATTCCTGGGGCAGAAGTGGAACATGAAATGCTTCCCAACTTCTCTGTGCTTACAAATATTGGCGACTCAGTACAGGCAAATACTAGGATAACATGCTCTGCCTCCCTTGCTTTTCCATTCTCTTTTTCTACAATCCCCTGTTCTTGTGCAAGTGGGTCTGTATGAGTGTGGCAGGTGAAGGCATCTCCACAGTTGTGGAGTCCAACCTCCAGATGGACATCTTTCTAGAGTATTCATAACTTCTTGGTTTCTGGATTCTACATAAATTATAACAGCACTGTCACTGTCAAAGCTTAGTTGGTGCTTTATGGTGAATTGTCACTGTTATTTTTCATGATGAGTCAAGCCATGCAAAAGTATAAACTACAAAGACAGGGGAGGAGTTAAAAGCAAGGTGGGTAATAAATGGTTATTACATTTGCCTGAGTACAATACAGAATTTGCAATCAGAACAATTAGCTGTGTCTTCTTCACTAAAATGTTGCTTCCCTCTTTTTCCTGACCTTCTCCAATTTCACTGTTCCCAAGCTCACAAATATTGCTGTAATGTGTGGTTTTGGCTCCCACAGTAAAAACTCTTAGGAGGAAAAAGCAAAGGCTTAGTCCCATACAGCATCTCCTTCACCAATACAACACCAGAACAAGTGAGCTTAGCTAAAAGACAGGACAAAATGGTTACATCATTGAAAAAGGTAAAGAGACTTCATTCTGCAGTAGAATCCAGCCTGGGTAATTTAGGTGGCTTATCTTACACCACATTGAGCAAACATGAAGGAGCATCTCCCAGAACACAATCAGGACAAGAAAGCAGTTGGGAATAGTCAGCATGGACTCATTCACCAAGGGGAAGTCATGTTTTTTTGACCTGTGATGAAATGACTGGCCTGGTAGGTGAGGAGACAAAGGTGGATATTCTTTACCTTGCCTTCAGTAAGGCTTTCAGCAGCATCCCTTAAGATCCTCCTAGAGAAGTTGATGAAGTATAGGTTGGATGAGCAGACTGTGAGGTGTGTTGAAAACTGGTTGCATGGCCAGGCCCAAAGGGTGGTGATCAGCAGCACAGGGCAGGGCTGGAGGCCAGTAATTAACAGTGTGCCTCAGGGGACAATACTGTGTCCAGGCCTGTTTAACATCTTCACTAATGATCTGGATGATGTCTATATCCTCTGCAGGTTTACTGATGACAGAAAACTGGGAAGGAGTGGCTGATACACCCAAGGGTCACACTGCCATCCAGAGGGACTTCAACAGGCTAGAGAAATGAGCTGGCAGTAACTCATTAGGTTCAACAAGAAGTTCCTACCTGGGAAGGAACAACCCCAGGCATCAATGTACCCTGGGGGCTGCCCAGCTGGAAAGCAACTTGGCAGAAAAGGACCTGGGGTACTGTTGCACAACAAATGGAGCATAAGCCAGCTCCATGCCCTTGCAGCAAAATAGGCCAGTGGTATCCTAAGCTGCTGGTCCAGGGAGTGAACCTGCCCCTCCACTCAGCCCTGGTGAGGCCTCACCTGGAGCGCTGTGTCCAGTTCTGGGCTGCTCAGTACAAGAGAGACATGGACATACTGCAGACATGCCAGTGAAGGGACTGGAGTATGGGATATGTGAGGAGAACCTGAGGGACCTACAACTGTTTAGCCTGGAGAAGGTTCAGGGCATCTTATATATGTAAATCCCTGAAAGGAAGATGCAAAGAGGACAAAGCCAGGCTCTTTCCAGTGGTGCCCAGTGAAAAGCTAGGAGGTAACGGGCACAAACTGAAACACAAGAGGCTCTCTGTAAATATCAGGAAACAATGTTTGACAGTGAGGGTGACTGAGCACTGGCACTGGTTGCTCAAGGCACTTGTGAAGTCTCCACCCTTGGAGATGGCACTAAAAAGGCACCCACACACAGTCTGGACTAGGTGGCCCTGCTTCAGCAAAGGGGGTGGACCAGATGACCTTCAGAGGCCACTTCCAACCCCCAAGTCACTCCATGATTCTGTGAAAATAGAATCCAGGTAAATCAAGTCATCCAGTTACGTGTCCAGCCCTGAACGGTAAAAGTGTCCAGCAAAGATTGCTTTGTCAGAAATCCAGTTCCCCAAATCAACCTCAGGGATTCAATTTCAACCAACTGCTAACAGAAAAACATTTTTCCTGCAGAAGTATAACTTCATAAAGAGACAGTTAAAAGAAGCAGGGTAGGAAAGTTCCATGGATTTGGACCGAAGAATTAGAAATTTATTTTAAATCAGCATTTAAATACAGCGGAACCAATAAACCGTTCTTGTAAGTGTAAACTGGAAACTGCTATATATAGTTCAAGGCCTGCATGTTTCCTTAAAGTCCTTACATAAAGATTTGTTCAGCACATTTATTTCAAACTGCTGTGCCCCTTAGCTCTGGTTTCACCAGCTCACTACACATCTATCAGATGGGATGGCTTCTCCGCCTTTGGGAAAACATGTAGTTATATATTTAATGGCACTAGGTGCAAATTTATACAAAATAAACCAGCAAAGGATTAATTTTTTTTCTGTCTGTAACAACAGATTCCTGTTTAAACATCGTTCAGCTGCCTGAAGCCAGGGATCCTTGTTCACTAGAAACAGGAAATTTTTTCTAAGTTTACACCAGTGACTTTATTTATAAAATTATTTGGTAAACAGGAACTGCAGTGAGAGAGACTTTCTGAGGTTTATCCAGGTATTTTAACCACTTTCAAAGCATGAATAGAAAGAAACGTCAGAGAATAGGGTATGTGTAAAAGTACAGGATTTCATTCTGGCTTATTCTTCACACATCCCAAATGCTTCACCAGTGAAAAAGGGAAATTTTCTGCAAGCTATTTTTGAAAAATTTCTGCCGAACATGAAATGTGTGGAAAACAAGCTCCAGGCAAATGCAACTAAAATCAAAATGTAAAATATAGACCAGGATGGTCACATTTTTAAGTATCCCCTTTTTTCTCTCTGAAAAGTGTTTAGCTTCCTTGTAACATATCCATCTCAAGCAACTTATCTATGGATTTTTAGCATCACAGCTGAAATGTTTTATTGCTTTTTCATAATGAAACTTAAAGCTTCAACATGTCCAGACACTCTAGGGAAAGGGACAGTGCAACAAGTCAGAGCTAAGGAGCTTAAAACTTGGAAGACCCACCCAAAGAGCTCTCAGCTTCATTACATCTTTTTGTCACTGTCAGAGGATGGGAGGGAAGGGGGAGGGGAAATGATCAAGTGCTAAATGGAAGAAAAAAAACCCTAAATGCATCCCAAGTGCTCACTAATTGCTTTTGTCTAATTTTTCTTTTCCTAAGCATATTAATTTGCTATTTCAGTTTTTGTCTTACTTCTAAACTGCCTGAATATAGAAAAAAAATCCCAATCCTGAGTAGAAAATTGAACAAAATGGAATCCAAAGCACTTTCCCTCTCTTTCTGTGGTTTGGGTGTTGCTCAGGCTGGGAGCATCAAAAAGCCTTCATCACTTAGAGGCTAAGCACTATCTGTATGAAACAGCAGACAGTTCACAACCAGGGAAAAGCTAAATCCATTCCAAGAGTCAGCTACTGGTGCAAAGCTGAGTCATGATGGTGAAGCCAGCAGAGGAACTTGAGCCATTTCCAGCCATGTTCTACCGTCTGGGCACAAGAAGAGGCCCCAGCACCTTTGCAGATGTCACTGCAGGACCTGTCAGCCCTGCTCTACACTGCCAACAGAGCATGGGGAACATCTTAAAACAGTGCCATGCACTCACCCTTCTGATAATCCCAAGGGCAAAATTTAAAATACAGTGCCTCTGAGACTGGGATTCAGCTCACCAGAGGACAGTACTTAAAGCAGACTTCTGCAAATGTGTCTGAACTCCCAGCATCATCAGTATATACTGCTAGCATCAACCCTCAACTGGAATGCACAGGAAATTTCAAAACATACCCAAATCCAGGAGATTATTGCAGATCTAAAGGATAAAAACCAGAAATGTTTCCAAACACAAACCCGTTCCTTGTATGTCCCTGTGGTTTATTAGAGGGAGAAGTCAAGCAAGAGAGTCTCCCTTCAAGGGAACATCAACAGACTATATATAGACATTTACTAAAAATAGATTTTTGCAAAGAAAAAAAATTATGGATAGCTGTGTTCCTGAGTATTCTTATAGAGCAAACCAGAAAGATTAATCAATCCAGGCTACAAACAAGGCAATGTTTGCCTAGCAATAGCTGAAATCAAGGGAGTCCACCTGAAATTTGGAACTTTGAGGGTAGTTGCTGATCCCAGGATCTTAGGAGCCTGCCAACACAGGAATAGCAAGATGATTTCACCAAACTAAAAAAGTAAGAAAGACAGTGAAAGAAAAGCAGCAGAAAGACCAGAGAAAAGAAAGACCTGTGTAACCTTCAGGTGAGCAGTCCTTTGAAAAAAAAAACAAACCAGACTGAGATAGAACAGCATCTGAAAGAGGCTTGAGGCTATCAGTAAAGAAACCATCTCCTGATGTCCACTGAGATGGAACTGCAGTAAATTGGATTTCATAAACATGCAGGATAGCAGCAGAGCAGTACCTCCAATAGAATATCCATAAGCTTTCTGCACTTAAGCTCAAGAGCCTGAACTCTGGGCAAATCAAGAGTCAGC
Source organism: Peucedramus taeniatus (assembly GCA_013400575.1). NCBI lineage: Eukaryota > Metazoa > Chordata > Aves > Passeriformes > Fringillidae > Peucedramus > Peucedramus taeniatus. The sequence goes on from WBNO01004493.1 coordinate 25,044, forward strand.
AATAAAATTGAACTGATGTTAGCTTATTTAAATTAATTAAAAAAAAAAGTTTCAGGATAATTATTCCCAGCTTTAGGAATATCTCTCTTTGTCTCTTAATATTTGAAAAGACAGAAGGAGTGCCCAAACCCTAAGATGAAAGGTTTTAAACTTCTTGGGAAAAGGCTTGTCTTCTTTCTTCCTGATGTGGCTTGGGGGAGGTTAAGCAGTTCTCACATTCCCTGAAGTTTTTGAAGTCCCTGAAGAAAAATCTCAACGACAATTCTGAAAAGATCTCAGTGGCAAAAAAGAAGCAAAATATGTCCAAGTCCAGAGAAATTAACACTATCTCTGAGACATACTGCAAAACTTTGGCAACACATTCTGTCTCCCGAGCCCAGAGTAAATATTAAAAGTTAGTTCTCAAAAATCAATTAGAAGCAGCTAATCTCTGATGAAAACAGAGCTGACTGATGTCAGAAGCAACAGGACTGAAATAAAGTGCTAAAAGCAATCTGCCTTTCAGGACTGGTTGCAATATTCAACTTGAAATCTTGACGGATCACAAGAATTGGGCTTCCAGTACAGCTGGGCCACCTCCCACGGAAAAGAGCGGCTGAACAAGAGGATTCAAAGATGAAAAGAATTACTTTATCCTTTAAGTTGGTTCCACATAAGTCATGTGCCAATAAACTTCACATCCCCAACCAAGACATAGGATATGCTACATTCAGAAATATGGATAGGAAAAAAGGTAATCAGAGGTCTGTAAGAAAACAATAGAAACTAGAAGAAGACAATATAAATTTTCACCACACTTGAAGCACAGTTGCTCCAATAGAATATTTGGTTTCACTAACCTATAGAAAAACCCAAATCTTCTAAAAATAACATATCCAAGGAAAATCAGCATATATAAGTATTTTGGTTTTTCAAAATCTATCCAAATTTAAAGAATACCATGAAAACCATAGACAGATGCATAAAGATTTTTTGTTGTTGTTTAAAACATATTAAGCCAAATTCCCTACTTTTCAGCTCAAGTGAACTCATATGTCTGACCAAAAAAAGTGGAAATGAGAGGAAAAAAAATTTTTTTGTAACAAAGTTATATTCAGGGACTAACTTTAATGAAATTCCATTCATGTTTTGTTTGGGTCTTTTTTAATATAATATGAAAAAATACATTAAAAAATTAACCCATAAAGGGATTAATTAATTAAAGGGATTAACTTGAACAAAATTAAGTACTTCTGTTCAGAAAAGTTAAAACATCAGGCTGATCCATAATCATGTTTAATTCAGTCATTGAACTGAAAAGACCAATTATTTTATTCTTCATCATGCAATGAGATGAAAAGCTAAGGGATGTAAAAAAGTAAAGAAATAAAAAGAATTTTTAATATGAAAAAGATTAATAGATAATAAGCACCTCATTATTCTCCAACAAAATTTTGTGGTATGATTCTTAAACTGGAAGAGAAGTGTAAAGTAGCAATACAGGAATATTTGCAGACAGCACAAAATTTTGATTACTTAGTTCCCCCTCTTGATCTCCAAGGCACTTCAAAGTGAGCCAAGCAATGTATTAAGTAGAGAGTACAGTGACTTGAAAAATTTCCGCGTTAGTAAAAACAAAGAAATACACTCTACAGAAGCACAGATTAAATATTTATGAATTGCAGACAGCTCAAAATTAACAGAAGAAAGATCTTACTATCAAAATAGGAAACACAAAAATGCACACTATATCACTGCAGAAAAGAGACAAAACTTGGGATCCATAAGGAATGTAAATAAGTGTTAATTTATAAAATAATCCCAGATGTCTGTGACTTGGGCTTCCCTGAGTGTCAAGCATGTACCTTCACTTACAAGATGATGGTGCAGAATAACAATCAGGAAAACAGCAAGAATACATAAGAGTATAGAAGAATGTTGACAAATATTATTTACCTTGGAAAAAAAGTTAAATCAAATGGAGGTAATAAAAAATATAAAATAAAAAACTGAGAGAGTTTATAAGTTTCTACTACCTTTGCATCATAACATTAGGTGAGAAAACTTTATTAAAGCCCAGCACTTTAAAAGTTCTCCAAGGAAGTATTTTTTTTACAGAAAAAATAGTCAGGACTCTATGGTCTATATGGTCTAAAGCATCGCTAAAACCAATACATCAGCAAAAATGTGCTATGTTAGACATTTCTGCAAGCATATCCAGAATCCTAGTAATCACTGATATTAGCTGGAACATAAAGTCTCCTTTCCAGCCAGTCTCCAATTACTAAAAATCACAGTAGGCTTTTCAGGACAGCAGATCTGCCTACTGCAGCTTCCTCCCCCTCAAGATGACAACTTTCAGAAGATGCATATTCAACAAAAAGCACTTGATTCAGCACCTGATTCAGAAAGCTGAAAGCAAGGATCTACATTTTAGGTGCCCTGGATGACAAAGCTGCTATTGTAGCTAAGGAAGAATCAGCTAATAAATCATTGGAGTCTAAACTGAACTGAGCAATTACAGAAATCTGCTTTGAAGACCTATTAATTTTATTTTAGATACCTAAATTTAGGGGCCTATAAATCCATCATGAAGTCCCACCCAGAAGTTAGGACAAGCTGAATCTCCATCCTGAGTATCTTATAGTATGCTAACTCTCATATTCCTGGAGGGGACCTTCCAGAATGACAGAGAAATTATTTCCTCTGTTACACTTAGATGCAATTAGATAAAGCCAGCTATACAAAGTAGTGACTCAAAACCAGTATTTTACCATATTATTATTTTCTATCACATTTACCATCAAAAAACTCATAACTGAATTAAGAGTTTCAAACAAAGGTTTAGATGGATTAAAATACAGGTGCTGCTACATGAAGCTTGCACATTTAACATGAGACTCTAGTGCAGATTTACAGTAACCCAGAGTGTTTTGTACAACCATGTGGCTCAACTACTGAGGGGCAGCATGCTTAACATCTACAGATTTTTTTCCTCAGCAATGTGCATCAGTTCTTCAGCATCAAAAGCAAGGCAGAGGTAGAAACTTAAGCCTAAATTTCACCTAAAATAATCTCCTTTTAAATCACAATCCATAATCACCTTTGTTGCCTTGAGGAACTTCATTATCTGAATATGCCTGTTCAAGAATCCTTTTAGTTTAGTATTTAAAAATCCCATTCCTTATACCTTATACCTTTTGAAATACCCATTCCTTATACCTTATTCCTTATACCTTTTGTTAGAAAAAAAAGCACACCACCACTAGTCTATAAGCCCACACTTGCACACCAGAGAACACTCTTCAGCCCCATTCTGTCTCGAGTCTTGTATTGAGAACAATAAAGAGGGTTTTTCTAAATGCACTCAATGTACCAACAAGCCAACTTCCATCCCTGCAAATCAAAATGCACAAGGAATTACAGCTCTCAGCAGAACTGGTCACTGCCCCGTCTGCTTCTGCGCAATAAGGGTGGGAGACTGATTCATCCCAGGAGCCTCCCCAAAGGGATAACTTGCTGAGCAACTACACTCCTCTGGCTGTGCTGAGAAGCAAAGTTCTGGGGAAAAACATTTTCTGCAGAGTGCCCAATATCACTATGAGGACTCAGCACTCACCCACACCACTGAACTGGCCGTGGGCTGACCAAAACCCATCCTGGGTTCCTGATGTGGCTGATGAAGAGGGGGATGCAAATCTCTCATGGGCTGAATTGGCTGCTGGAACCTCTTCCCTCTCTTCCCATAGACTTGGGACACCGGTACCTAACAAGGCAGTAGGAGGAATTCAGCCTTGAGTGTCTTATGTGAAGGCTCTGGAGTCAAGGGACACCTTTCCTTCCAGGTTACCTATTAACCTCGAGGTGAGGATGCTCAGAACTACAAAAGACTCATAAATTCTTAAAAGGCAAGGTTGTGCACTAGAAACTAATTGCTAGAAGTGAGTTGATCATTCACTGAAAGGTAATATCATCAGCAGTAAGGAAAAAAATTAAACAAATGAGTTGATTAAAGTTTATCAGCTCTGTAATTAGCAGATATTACGTACCTCAAATTTCCCTTTAACCTCAACTTGTTTGCAGAGAGATAGCAAAAGTAATTCCGGTGAACAAACAGTGATATTTAGTTACATAAAATATTCTACAAGCTTGTGCATCACAAATAAACTCAACCTTAAATCTGTGTGTTATGACTAATTTTAGGACTGGAGTTTTATCCAAAATAAGAGCGTGGAAAAACTTGACACATACCTCTGCCTTCAAACAGACAAACTAGAAAGGGCAAAAAGAAGGTAAAACAGTAACTTCTACAAGCTGGGGGTGGGAAATTGAGGGGAGAGGGTGGGATCTAAGTGAAATGACAAATTGATTTTTAAACAAAAAAATTAAAATCTTTTTTTAATATAAATTTTTAAAGGTGTGTTTTCCTGGAAAAATTGTCCTTTGGTGTATATTCCATCTACGTCAGTTTGTGTTAAAAATATTATCTACTGGGACAAAGAAACAAGAAGAGTACATTAACTAGAGAAGGCTGAAGTTAAGGATTTAATTTTTGCTTTTTTTTAACAAAGAGAATGCTAACATCACTTAGAACATAAAAAAAAAGACCCATAATTTTAAGAAAGGCAGAAAAATCTTTTTAAGATGGAAGAAAATAAAAAAGCAAAAAAGAAAAGTTTCTTTTTATTTATAAGGAGTATTGCTGGAGAGCTAACTACCCACTCCACCCCCAGCCCCTGAGTCCAACCCAGTGCAGGCGAGGTCAGAGATGTCTCACTCACAGAGCTGTGTTGCTGGGAGACTGGGTTAGGCAAACACAAAGAAAGAAGCCAAAAGATTAAGCAAGATGACGACTATTACCATATTTCACAGTCAAATCAGATGACTCTTCAATCTAGGAGAACTTTACATCCAAATAATTTTTCAAAATGAATTTGAGGACTCCTTAGAGAAAACACTGTTTGCCCTAAAGTACCCAGGACATGAAAATAAACAGTGTCTCTGAAGCTGTTAAAGCTGTAGTCAGAGATTTCTTTTTCCACTACTGTCTTCCTCAGAAGTGATACTAGAAGCAAAATATGCTTTTGGTGAAGAATGAGATGTTGAATGGGCCTAAAGGATTACAAAGGATACCAAAACACCAAGTATTGAAGAAGGGGAAAAAAAAAAAAAGCCCAAGCATCCCACTTTTCTGAAGAAGCAGAACTTCTAGGCAACAGAAAGAACCTTTCCAAAAGGCAGCCTAGTACCTTACACAGCCACCACCTCATCTGAGACCTTCTGTCAAAGCAGTCTTTTTAATTGCATTCTTAGTCAGTAAAGCAGCTTAGATTGACACAACACACTGGGCTCTCAAGGCCAACACCAGCACGTCTTTGAAGTGCTCTGACTGCTTCAGCAGCTGCCTGGGAGTTCCCACGGCAACGAGAAACTATGGATCTCCTATGAGGCCTGCACTTGACTGCTTTGGAGAAGAAAAACCAAGATTGGTAATATGGACTAATATGGATCCCCTGGGGAATTAAAAGCATCAGGAAGATGAAAAGTCAGCATTTTAATAGAGAATAAAGGGACATGCAGTTAAGGAAAATGAAGCCATTACAGTCAGTGGGACATCTCAGGATGTCCTTCAAAAGGACAACTTCACCAATGGTATTCCTCATAACTAGCTCATGTTCAAGATCTTTTTTTCCAGAGGTTAAGAATCAGCAGAGGAACTGTGTCAGACATTATCACTTAGTTCTAACAGACAGTTGAACAATAAATGAAGGATCATTTGTGTAAAAAACACCTGCAAACTTAACAGAAATGGGGATTTAGGAATACTCTATGTTCTTACAGCAGTATCAGAATCAAGGTGCAGCTGTAGGGACAGCTTTCCCATGTGACTAGGAAACATATGGGTATGATTGGCAGTGAAAAAAATAAAATACATGTCATTATGGGAAGAAACCAAAAATGTTAAGAAAATTAAAACAAAAACACAATTATATTTGATTTAATTCAGCATGTCACCTCAAAGAGAAAGTACAGCACAAACCCATAATAAGCACTAAGTACTAATAGTGAATCTTCTCGTATTTTTAAGGTCTTCTATCATCATCTTCTGAAACAACTGTCATCTCACATTTCTGCTCACTGAAATAAAATGTTCTATAGCTGACATGGTGTTGTTCTCATACATTAAACCATTTCCAAAAAAAGACATTTTATTTCCAAACAGAAGAAAGTAAGCAATTGAGATGATCCTTGATTTTCTTAGTAACAGTCTATCCCCAGCCTTTAAAAACAGTGTTAAAATTGTTCCATACCGTGAAGCTGTTGTTGACATTTTTTGTGCTTGATTCAGCGACGCTGGCATCTGACAGGTCAACTTCATCAAATATTAGAGACTGAAGGGAAAAGAACATAGAAGCATTAAATTTAGTCTGAGTCCACTTTCAGGTATGCTTACAAAATGTGCTTTAATTTCATTGTGTCTATTTCAATTAGAAAATAAAAATAGAAAATAAAAGTAGTGAAAAAAATAGAACACACTGATGATGTGATAAAATTTCATAACTGGTCCCTAAACACAGTCCTACTTGCTGTTCTAAGTGGTACATGAGAGCATAGAAAAAAAGGGCTCAAAAATTATATTGCTCTAAAATCTCTTTTAAAAGAAGGGGGTTTTCTTACATAGATGAAGCTTTAGAGTGTCTACTGTGCAGCATAAATGTGGTGTCAGAGGAAAGAGATTCACACATAGTAAAATGTAAATTAATTATTTAGTTTTACTATGGAACTCTTCAGTCATGTAGGAAGCTATGATACAGTATCCATATGAGAAGATGCATCTCAAAGGGCTGAAGTGATCCCCTCCATTCCTTTGATACTCCAACAAGAGAAATTTATGTCTACTCTAAACACTCCAGCCTCTGGCAATGGATCAGTTAGGTTCTGTTATGCTCATGATGGGTTTTGTAGTACAGAAGAACAGTCCAACAAAAATGCCTATTTTTTTAGCTCTAACATGTTTTTCCTCTTCCATGCCACAGGGAGGAAAATAAATTTTTGGGGAGTGTCAGCATGTCTGGATTCAGCATGCCTTTGAGTATTGGCATAATTGCCTACCAGTAACACCTTCTTTTCTCATCTTTGTCATAGAATTACAGAATAGTTTTAGTTGGAAGGGACCTTAAAGATCATCTACCTCCAAACCCCCTGCCATGGTTCAATTTGCTCAAAGTCCCATCCAACCTGGCCAGAGCATCCACAGCTTCTCTGAGCAGCCTGTGCCAGTGTCTCACCACCCTCACAGCCAAGAGTATCTTCCTACCTACTATCCAGATCTCCCCTCTTTCAGTGTAAAGTCATTTCCCCTTGTCCTATGACCATGTGCCCTTGTGAAAAGCTCCTCTCCAGCTCCCTTGTACCCCTTCTAGGTACTAGAAGGCTGCTATAAAGTCCCAGATCTCTCCGACTCTTCATGAGAGAGGCGCTCCAGCCCTCTGCTCATCTTTGGATCCCTCCTCTGGACATGCTACAACAATTCCATGGTTCCCAAGATAGCAAGGGCACAGACCTGCTGGAGTGAAACCAACAGAGACCCAAAATATCCCACATTCCTCATCTAACAGGGTAGGTTCACATTTTCAAAACATCTCAGCATCATGCTGTGATTTGAGGCTGCCCTTCTCAGAGCTCTTATCTGCCATGCTTATCCTTTGTATAAACTGCTCGTGCTCTCACCAAGTGCTGAGAGGTTTGACAACAGAGGTCCTGCAGTGCTGGGCTCCCTGGAGCAAAGGTGCTTTCCTTGATCCATTATACCCACACAACAGTGCACCGTGCAGCTGCAGTCCTACAGTCCCACAAGGAGAGATCTCTGTGCCTTTACTAGGAGTTTTGTTGAAAAAACAAGGCTATAGAAGATGATGGAGACCTGAAGCACCTCACCTACAGCTCCCATGAGATGCTGCAAGCCCACAGGGTGCAGAAGAGTGACACCCACAGCTACGAAACAGCACAATCTGAGTCTGCCAAAATGCTCTTGGCCCCAGCCTTTGGAGGGAGGAAGGAAATGCCTTTCAAAGAGAAGATAAGTATTCCCCTCTGCCCACCCCCAATTCTCCCACCAAAAAAATTCAATAGATGGGAAACAGCTTTTTCCCTTATATATCAGTTTTGGCAGAAAATCAGTCTATCTTGATTTCACATAACTATTTCTATGGGCATCAGAGCAGAAGAGTTTTATAAGAATGCAGCCTTAGTGATAACTTCTAAGCATTATCCAGTTTTTACTTTTTTTGACTGTCTGAGAGCCACAAAAAAACCCACAACTCCTTAAAATTACTTTATTACTTGCCTGAATAGCCAAAAAGGTTAAAATAACTGTAATAAACTTCTTATTAAAAATAAATCAAGAGAAATTGCCAAGCTTCCTAAAGTTAATTTAACCCACTACATCCTATATACAGCAGTTTTTACATAAAACAATTGTGAACAAATCATTAAATTATTATCATTAAACTTATTAAATGTATTAAACTTATAAACCTAAACAAAACTGAAGCCACAAGTAAATGGCATTAGACACTAATAGCACAGAATTACCTTTGAATCCTTAGCATAGTAAAGGGTACGACCTCGAAGTTTGAAATAACGCTTTTTCCACCTCTGAAAAGAGCTGGTTTGCTTCAGTAGTAATCCTTCTTTTATACTTGTCTGAAAAATATTAAAATATAGAAACATGTAGAAACAGCTGCACACATTAAGTCACACTTTTTAAAATTTATGTTACACCTCTATATAACTGTGAATTTAAACTTTATTTCTTCACATTAAATAGATACTAATTCTTCGGACCACCACATTTTGCATTGCTATCTTTTAAAGAATGACAATGTTGGCAAAATGCTAATTTTACATGTAAGCTGAAAAGGCAGTCAAGAGGCATATGATTATTCTGAAGATACACACAAAATAATTCAATTATCTGGATAGCTGCAAAGCCACAAATATTAAAGTGAGCAACAACTGATGGTGGCAGAGCTTGGGAAAAAAAATACTGAAACCATCAACAAAAGTAATTTCCAGTTCCAAAATTGATTATGTTGAGGAGAAGAACAATTTCCACACATATACTAATTCAACAGGGTACTTAAATGTGTCTGATTCAAGCACGAGAATTACTTTAAAATAGAGGGAATAATCCAGTTTGATGCAAGTCATGCAAGACTTTGAGTGTGTTGCTGAACTGACGCCTTCAGCATGAAATCAGCTAACCATCAAAGATTATTATCTGGAAAGTGTGAGAACAGTAACAGATAGGGATATTTTTACCATGCAAATCTTTTTAGGCAAAAAATGTCTCACTGATCCAAACCTTTCCATTGCATACTGAATCCTGTCTATATACATGCCATTTTTTGAAATGAGTAAGAGACAAATTAGTCTATTTTAAAGGTGTGTGCTGTTTGCACCAGTGTGTGTGGGATTCATCTGATTACAGAAATTCTCCACTTAATCAGACAAAACAACATGAACACAGAATACTAATTGCACCAGTCTCAAATTTTCTTCAGTGTTGAAGCACAAAAGAGGTATGAGAAAAAACAAGTGTGATTGGATGTTATATTGCAAAATTACTATTTCCAGAATATTTCCCATTTGTAATGTAATAACGTGATAAGAATCTTAAAATACAATTTCTAGAATATGTGCAACAAACATAATTTGAAGTTATTCTAGATCTTCTGGAAACCTAACCAAGACCTGACCTAAAGTTTATAAACATCTTCTATTATCAGATGGGAAATTCTCTTGAACTTTAATGCAAGTAATAAAAACACAGAAAAAGCAGAGAGCACTTTACTGTTCCTACTATTTCCTTGAAATGAGAAACATTGCTGTTATGTACAGAGATCCTACCCTTCATTTAGGTAGTCCTAACGTCACAAACCAAAAATGCAGTCCAACAATCACAAAGCAATTGAATTAATGCTCTTAAAAAAGCAACCCTCTCCAATCAAACTTTGTAGCTGAAAGTTTGGATTTGTCACAGTTTGCTTCACATGCCAACAGCCTGGACTACTGGATTCAGCCTCAGCACTCCTGCTCTGGATAAGGGATAGCAATTCCCAGTGGAAAGGGTCTGCTCACCACACACCATTTTAAGACACTTTGTAATTTTCTGATCAGACCCCAAGATAAGCTAGTTTTCCATTATATATACAGATTTAATCAGTTAGCAAATACAAGCACTTCTTCAAAACTGTCTGTTGTAGCCATGCAGCACCTGCGCTTCATATTGCACTCTGAGATTTTGGAAGCTCATCACAAGGACAAGAGCAGATAACTTGTGCGTTTCTTAAGGGTCAGAAGATGTTAAGACTAGAGAAATTCAGTTCCAAGGAAATGGTACTCCACATTAATGGCAGACACTGACTTACTGGGAAAATTTCCAAAAATGGAAGGAAATTGACACTCCCTAAAGCATGCTAGGTATACTAGGAGACACAGAACATATATTATGCTTAATACTTATGGGAATTTTAAGCTCTGTTAAAAAAAACATAACACTCCCTAAACTTTGGTGTATTGCTCACTAAAGAATGTTAACTCTTTCTTGTCATTTTTATGCCTACTAAACCATTGTCTCCTATTTCCCTATTGATGTTTAAAGAATAAGTATTCCTTAAACACCGATATCTCTAATAACAAATCAACACCTTCAAAATTAAATCCATTTTGCAAGTCAGCCGTTTGTATTTAGCTTCCTAAAGCTGGCAGTAAATAACCCTCAGGCTCTACAGAATTTAATTTTGCATCAAAATTTTTTAAAAATCTGGTAAACATTTACCCAAGAAGTAGAAGTACTTAATGAAGTACACACATGAAATTTACATTTTACCACAAATAACTATATTGGGCTGAGGTTTGACCATTTTAAATAGAAAAATCCATGGCTGCAGGCATCAAAACTGAGCACAAAGCTTTACCCAATACCCTTAATTAACTTTATTTAGACTCTAAAATGTTTAAAATTACATCTGCCAATGAGTCATTAAGTAATCTGCTAATTATGCTTTCCTGAGTCTATATCAAGTAAGAGCCTTTCCAGTAATTTGAGATTGGAAGGGACCTCCCAGGTTGTTGAATTTGGGTTCTCATTATTGCCTATACACAGGTCATGTTAAGTTTTTCAAAAGCAATGATCAGGCTATAACTACACCTTAAGAAAGTAGTTATTTTTCTTCTCCCCATGGCAATTAAGACAGTGCTCCAAGATCTTACTGTTCTGAGAAGCCTTTTTATAATTAATCCCAGCTGGACATTAAATCTGAAGCATAAGAAATAATCACTCCAATTACATTAACTTCTTTCCTACTGTAATTTAAGAGAAACAAGAAGTACAGATCCCACAATCCCACGCTAGTTCTCACTTTTACAGAACTACCTCTCATCAGCTTGCCAAAACCTCTTAACTTCCTCATCCTGTATCTCATGTCATCTAGTAATACAATGTCCCTTCAGAAGTACAGGACTACAATTAGAACAGAATAGAATAAAATCCTTCATAATCTTTACTATTTTAGCCATTAGTAAAGAAAATTATTGACAATATTACAATCACAACATCACAGTGTTCCACTGGGGTATATCTTCCAGAAGAAATCTAATTATAAAAACCACAGCCATTTTTCATAAAATTAAGGAGTACATATGTGTTCTTTTATCCAAGAATGTCAAATACAACTCTGCAACTCCAAAATCTCAATGACCAAAAAAAAAAAAAAAAAAAAATTGGATTTGTGGGTATTCAGGTCACTAAAAATGAGAAACATCCTCTTTTTTATCAGCAGATTTTAAAACATTCAGTATATAACACCTTAAAAGTCAAACCAACCATTTTTATTTCAAAGGAAACCAACCACATCGCCTTACTTCTAATTCACCCACGTTGTAAAGCCCCACATTTCTGCAAAGGTAAATTTTTTACTTCCACCGCTGCCAGAAAGGCAGAAAGAAAGGAGGAAATATTCTGAATTTAGAAAACAAGAAACTATTTGTGGGCCCATTATTGGCAACTACAAATTAAACCACTAAATTATTAAAGTCTACCCGCTACTTCTTTTCATGTAAATAAGTGGACATGCTGTTCAAAATATGTCAGGAGAGTGAATAAGAGAACATGAAGAAATTTGTGAAAGTGAGGAGGTTGAAAATGAGGAGAGGAAAGGCCACAAAACAGGGCAGTCAGATGCAAACAGGAAATTAGGAGCATGAAGAAGAATTTTAAGATAACCTTGCAACAGATGCTCATGCTGAGACTAAAATGTTCATAAAACCTTGAAAGATGAAACACAGCTAGCAGGTTGGCAGGATCATTTTCCAATGGAAGTGTGAAAAGGGTACTCAAGGATAAGAAGGCCACAGGAAAGAAACTCATCAAATCCTCAGCATCTGTCTTTACCAATGGAGATGATGAGGTGGTATTTCACACAGCATGTTCTCCACATCATCAGAACAGCTGCATCAACATGGAGGGCATCTGTGGGAAGTGCTAGACCAGCCAAATCACTAAGTCATGTGGGCCAGGTGGCATTGACCTGGGAGCCCTGAAGGTCCCAAAAGGACCACTGACACTAACATTCACTCCTGGTAGGACAGCAGAGTCCATACAAAAGAATATTGCTGAGCCCATCCATATCCAACCAGAAAAAGTCAACAGAGCTTTTGTGAAGGAAAATACTGTTCTGCCACCTACCATGTGTTCAGGAGGTGTAGAGGAAAGCAAGTAGATAAATTAGGACCCTGCAGACCTGGATTTTCAGAAAGCCTTTGACAATGCTTCCCACCAAAGAATACTGAAGAAATGTTATTAGAACTAAATTGGGAAAAGGGGCGTGTTGTGAACTGAAAGTTGTTTCAAGGAAAAATCTAAACCTCATTAACATTCTCACATCAATTTTGAGTAAAGAAGAGATCTGTGAGTCACAGTTCACAGTTCTCTAAGCTCAATCACAGCCAGAAATGCCATGCAATTTTGCCTATCACTAAGAAAAGCAACAAACCCAAGACAGAATATAGTTTTGCTGCTCTATAACACTGTTGTGTCAGATAGTTCTGCTGTCTCTAACTCCAGAAATGGGGTTAAGAGAAGGTACAAAGAAGGGCAACACAAGTGATTCACAGAACAGTAGCTGCCTCACAACAAGAGAGATTGAAGAGCAGAAGACCAAGGGGGTGATAAAAACAATGTTTAAAAAAGCATTAAGGAAAAGTAAGGTGACTGCAGAACTATAGCTCACCAAAGCTCACAACATTATAACAAGGAGGAATGTGACAAAACTACATTGAGATCAGCTTAACAAAGATAAAAAGCAGCATATCTTTACATAGCGGATAGTGATTTTATGAAGCTTGCTGTCACAAGAGATTGTACAGACAGACAGCATCAGAAGCACAGAAAAAAAAAATTAGATAAATTCAAGAACAGTGTAGCTGTACATGGTCCCTTTAATTTGCCATGAGGAAGTACCATGGGAATGGATGGCCACCAGACTCACATGCTGCTCCTGAACAGGCTTTGCTATTCCACTGCTGAAAGTGGATCATTATGCAACCAAGCAAAAAATTTCACAGGTTTAATTTCTCCTGCTATGTAGACAGCATCTCTTTTGCTTTCAAGTCTGATGTTTGTATTTGCAAGTGGGCCTAGGCCTTCATTTTAGCATAACAATGAATATTTGGATTCTTGACAAACCAGTCAATTAAACAAAAGAAAATAAAGAGATAATATAATGATACCCTTTGTGATTAACTCTCTCCTGTAATACTTCCTATTCCTGTGACTTTGCCAAGTTGAGTGCCAAAATAAAACCAAGTCCCTTCTTTTCAGTATTGGAACATTTTTACAATCTGCAAAGGTATGGCTTTAGGCAGACAGTGCCTTCATTACTTCACAAGGTAAAATCTCACAGCTCGTAGCAACTCAGATCCCTTTAAAATATTCCTTGTGTTCAGTAGATTGAAAATTATTTTTATTATTAAAAATGTGACAATCAAACACTTGATTTATATTAAAATTATGACTCGGGAACTCCAAGCCTGTGATTTTCTTGACAATCTCTGTATAGCAGCTTCCATTACTGTCACTTAGGCTGACAGATTTTTCATTAGTTATGTCAAAATAAAAATAGATTTTATCTACCAAGAATAAAAACTTCAGCAGCAGCCTACTGCAAGGTTACATTTTTATTGAAGATTTCTGTTCACAGTGAAGGGAACCTAACATTCAAAAATTAAAACCAAACAATGACTCTATGAATTTATACTGCTAAAAAGCATCAAAATAAATTTTAAAATCATTACATAATTGTAACATTGTTTTAATATCAAGAAAATCTTAATAAAACAAGTACCACCAAGAACTGGTAGCTCAGTGGAGCAAGTGGAGCTGTATCATGGGATGCCTAAAGCACAACACTTGCCTCAACTGAGATGCCCCAGGCTGTTGCTGCTAACACATCCTCCAGGTTGCATCAGTGACAGAAATCACAAAATGCAGCAAGTTGCACATGCTCAGTCTGTCATTGTTGATGACAGTTATCCCTGTCCTATTAAAGAAAAAAAACCAGACCAGCTAGCTGTGAGAAAACAGCTTTCCAAAATCTCAGAACGAAAGCCAGACACACACCCCACCAAAACACTAACTTGTGATTAAGCACCACCATTTCTGTGTAACAATAAACACTATGTTTCTTCACAGGTATTCTTATACTCCATAATTTGGGGTCATTTATGTGAATGTACTCCAGCCTAAGTAAAACTCTAATACAAATAAATGCAATGATACAGCTGTGCAGTGTCCTTCTTCCTCAACTTTTTTTCCCTTCATGACCCCTTCCAGCCTATGCTAAGGAAACAGATTTTTGCACTACTATTTTTAAAATAAATAATAATTGAAAAAAAAAGCTTTCAGCTTCCTCTAGTTGGAACATATGGTAATGCACTAAGACATGAAGTAAATATGAAATTACAGAGAAATTGCCATAATAAAAATATCTTAGTAGCAATGTGAAATGCAATTAGCAGACTGATTTAAAAATAGAGGTTGTAGCATGTAACAAATATGAGTAAGATATTGCCGTATTAGGATAAAACATTACACTTGGAATTAAAAAAATAAAAAAGAAACAAATATCCTATTTTAGATATAAAGTTGATACTAGATTGAGAATGGAGAAGAAACTTTATCTGCAGTTCAAGTACTTAAACTCCTAATTTCCACCCTTGTACAGCATGTTGCTCTCACTCTCTGTTCTCATTAATCAAGGCATGAAACAGCTGCAATCCACTGAAAAAGGATAAAACACTTCATAGGACTGCAACTTGGTGCCAAAGATTTAAGAGTTTTGGTGCTGTAACACAACTCAGCTAACTGAGCAGTATTTCACAGCTACCATTTGGAGCTTCAGTAGTTGCTCCATTTAAATTACACATGTTCTGAGCAGAGAGATTTAAACCAACTAAGTCTAACTGGTTTCAAGACCAGAAGAATATAGATGGTACATATTTCACTAATAAAAATATAAAAAATAAAACTCAAAGAGTCAAAGCATTCAGCTGGAGAGTTTTTGTTTTCCTTTACCAGAATAATCTAGACTCTCTCTCAACTGCAGAGGTGGCATTTCATTTTAATAAAAAACCTTCATAAATGGCTTTTTTAAAGATTGAAACTTCAGAAGTAATAAAAGTGAAACTACAAAGTCATTAACAATTCCTATTCTTACAGATGAGAATTATAGGAAAGAACGTTGAAAAACACAGACTTGTAAACAAGCTGCAGGACAAAAAACTGCATTTTGAGAGATGACGTAGCACAGAACTTTCTAAATACTTGTACTCTAACTATTTCTGGTACTGTAGGTTCAGGTTCAATATATTTACAATTAAGGAGCACGACTGTTGCAGAATCACAGAACAGTTGAGGTTAGAGAGGATTTTTGAAGATCCATATAGTCCAGCCCACGTCACAAAGAAGTCACCTGGAGCAGCTTGCCCAAGGATATCTATGTATCTCAATACATATATCTGAGTATCTCCAAGGACAGAGATTCCACAACTTTCCCAGGCAAATGTTCAACCTTAGTGTTCAATAACCCTCAAAAGAGGGAGGGTGAAAAAAAAAAAAAGTCAAAAATAGTTATTTTCTTGTGTTTAAATGTTGTAGTTTCTGTATTTCAATGTGTGCCCATTGCCTCTTGTCCCGTCACTGGGGACCACTGAGCCTGTTTTCCTTACACTCCTCAGATATTTGTATTTATTCATATGATCCCTTTCAGCCTTCTCTTCTTCAGGATAAGCAGTCACAGATATCTCAGCCTCTTGTCATATCAAAGTTGCTCCAGTCTCTTAATCATCGTTGTGGCTTGCCACTGGACTCTCTCCAGCATGGCCATGTCTGGTACTGAGCAGCCCAGAACTGGGGACAGCACTCTGGGTGTGCCCTCACCAGGGACAAGTAGAAGATCACCTCCCTTGACCTGCTGGCAATTTTCCCAAACACAGCCCAGCATCCTGTTTGTCTTCATTGTTCCATGACCCTCCTCTGCCACACTGCTTTCCAATCAGTCAGCCAGCCTGTCCACTGCTACAGTGGGATAGGATTCTTCCTCCTCAAATGTAAGACTTTGCCTTTGTTGAACTTCATGGGGTTTCTGTTAGCCCATTCCTGCAGCCTGTCCCTCTCTGAATGGGAGCACAGCCATCTGGCACATCAGACATTTCTCCTCATTTTGTACGGTCCATACACTCTGCAGATACACCCTGCATTATCATCCAGGCCTTAATGGAGATGTTACACCGCACTGACCCCAGTAACAACCCAACAAGGGTAAATCAGTAGTGACTGACCTCTAACTGGACTTTGTGCCACTAATCACCACATGTTTTGCTCCCTCACCTTCCAAGGAATAGAGATGAGGCAGCTGGCCTGTACTTCCCCAGATCCTCCTCCTTTCTTTTCTTGAATATGAGTGACATTTGCTTTTTTCCAGTGCTCAGGAACCACCCCTAGTGGCTACGACCTTGGAAAGGTAATGGAGAATGGCCTTGCAATGCTATCAAGCATCTCCCTCAGCACTGAGATGTGTAGCCCAGAAGGATCACTGGACTTGCGTTCATGCCATTTAAGTGTTCCCAAACTTGATGTTCCTTCACATTCTACCACTTTCCAGCTGCCCACAGGCTCTTGGGATTTCAGAGGGCTGGTGTGAACAGTAAAGACCAGGGTAAAGTAGGCACTGAGTAACTAGGCCTCTTTCATGTCTTTATTACCTGGTCCCGTGCCTCATTCAGCAATAGCCATGGGTTTGCCCCACTCTTCCTCTTTCTACTGATGTACCTGTAGACCTGCTTGTTGGCCTTCACATCCCTTGCTAGATTCGAGTGCAGGTGGGCTTTGGCACTCCTAATCCCACCCATGCATGGCTGTTTCTCTAAATTCCTTCTGGATCACTTGTCATTGCTTCCAGTTTTTGTCTGATTCCTTTTTACGTAAGTTTTTTTCATAAGTATCCTGATCACTCATGCAGTACACTGCTCTTAAGACTGTAGGACTATGACAAACTCATTCTCTCTGTCTTTAATTTCTGTAAGTTCTAAATGTGAAAGCCCTTGCAGCAAAATTGCACCTTTTTTCTAATATTGCTTTTCCTAGAATTCATTACAAATATTACTGAGGAACCTAGACCTTGCACAATTTTTTCTCAATGCAGATTTTCTTCTATGAAAATCTGCAAGTTCTAGACTATGTCTGGAGGCCAAATTGGCACCAGAAATTCCAGTCCCAGTTACTATATTTTAATTTTTTGGAGTTATTAAATTTAGTAGGTCAGTATTTTACAGCTTGGTATATTCTGGAGAAAATTAAAGTTTGTGATGTTTTTGATTTTGGCACTGAGTAAGTACCAAATAGATCTGAAGTTTACTTCCAGGCTACTAAAAGCCTTCTGTAATCAGAGACGTTATGCTGATATTGTTTATGATATTGTTTATTGATATTGTTATGAAGCTACATATAAATATTACACATGTACCTACTGAACCATTATAAATTTAGGAAACAGCTTATTACCTGTGCTGATGAGTTTCAGTACTTAAAGGGAGCTTATGAAAGAGGGACTTTTTACAAGGGCATGTAGTATCAGGACATAGCAGACAAGGGGGAATGGCTTGAAACTGAACAGGGTAGATTTAGATTAGATACAAGGAAGAAATTCTTGACTGTGAGGGTGCTGAGACACTGGAATAGGTTGCCGAAAGAATTTGTAGATTCCCCATCCCTGGCAGTGTTCAAGGCCAGGTTGGATGGGGCTTTGAGCAACCTGGTCTAGTGAAAGGTGTCACTGCCCATGGCAGGGGTGCTGGAACCAGAAGATCTTTAAGGTCCCTTTGAACACACACCACCATTCTATGAATCCATGCAACAGGAATTGGAGAGCACAAAAGTGACACAGCTGGACACAGCATCTCATAAGCCTGCATTCAATGCTTCCATAAAGATAATCCTCACATGTTCAGTTTCCAATCATAGAATCCCTAGACAGAATAATGGAGGCTCTAAATCCTGAGTTTTCACATGATCTGTCATTACAAAAAGACACCACCCTTCTTTTCTTCCTATTTGAATGAAGTCTTCATCTGTCGTTGTCAGCTGTCCTTGAATTATTCCCAGAAGATGTTTTCCTAAGATGTTCATAAGCCCTCAGTTACAGCGATTCTTTGCCACTAAAATGGACTCCCTTGTGTAAACTTTTCTTGTTGCCCTTTAAACTCAAAAAGTTCTTTGATATGACAATGATGCAGATGTAAAACATCAATAAATTAACTTAAAGGCTGTTACTAACTCACAGTACTTTTTAAAGACAAAGCACTCGATAGGACAATGGTTATGGTTCTTTACTTGGTACATTCCAACTTTCTTTTGTTAAAATCACACTAACTTTTCAGCAGGAGAAAATAATATGAACACACAGCTATTAAATGAGTAATAAGGTTGTTCTCCTTTTTGACCAAAATAATTCTCAATCAACCAATCAATGCCCAAACCAAATTTACATCTAGAAGTATTTTTAAACAGAACAAAGGTGGAAAATTGTTTTCCATAGAGGATGTATGTTATGGAAGTCTTCTGTTATGTACTAAGATTAAGCCTAAAATATAACCTTAGAGGTAAACATGATTATGCTCTGAAACTTCTCAATGGAGTTTCTCGCGCCATCTTCAACAGCATTTATTTATTTATTTTACTGGCCTTTCACATACATTTGACAAGCATGGAAAATATTTTTTAAAAATAGATATGGTTAGTCAGATTTCCTCTAAGATTTCCTGATCGTGTTTCTTTGGTATCTATTCTGATTAAAATACTTTTATCCTCATAATTGCTTACTTGTGTTTAATACAGGTACAATAAAATCCTGAGATTCTAAGCATTAAGTACTTAAGGAACATCTGGAGCTGCTATCTTTTCCCCACAACAAGAGCTGGAGGACTTTGTGAGATACACCCTAGAAACAGTCATGGAAGGGAGGGTGCACCTACTGTGAAGTGTTTCAGATCAAGCAACCAACAGTAGTTTAGTCTGAGCTGTGACAATACCCTTGGATGCTGCAATGATTGATGCACAACATGCATGCCTTGGGACCAGCAATTTGGAGCAGAAAGGCAGGGCAGGTCTCCCGAGCACTAAACCCACCAAAACTTCTGAGCCAGAGCATCCCATTATCTTCACACTGGAGGCTGAGATACATTAAAACTTTCTCCACATGCAGAGAAAGCCATAGAAAACTGGCTAAAAATAATTTAAAATATATTCATCAGATCTAAGCTGTATGATAAAAATTTTAAAACTACAGGATGATCCTCGCTCTCCTGTAAATTAGCCAGGCTCCAAAAACCAGGCTAGGTAATTGTGGTCTTACACTATCTTAATTCCAAGAAAAATAATTCTAGCTATTTTTTATAAGGCTTTTCTTGTTAGAAAACCCCTGTAAGTGGAATATTTTAAGAAAAACATACTAGTTGAAAATGCCCTTTGGCAGAGGTACTATGAGTTTATTAATTGGTTTCAGACAGAAGACAGAGGTGCTGATCACAGAGACATGGATGAAAGAGACATGACAACAAAGTCAAAGCACCCATGTCAAGAGTCAATTTCTGAGTCACCTGAGTAATCACTTGAACTTATCACTCAATTCTTCCAACCAATCTTCCTGATACGGTCTTATACCAGCAAGTCGTCTGGGAATAAATGTGATTAATACTCCTATTTTTTTTCCTTTCCTCCTTTTTTTCTTAATCTCACCAGAGATGCTTCTCAAACAATTAAGCCATCTGTACACTTTGTAACTTGCTTCTTAGGCTGGTTATTGCTGCAATTTTTACAGTTCCAATATGGACCATTTTTTAAATTATTACTTATAATCCTCTATTAAAGACTCAAAGACTTTAATGGGGTGATAGGTTAATGAAAAACATAACTAAACCTTAATATTCTGATACATAAAGCATCGTGACTGAAGGCAAGGAACTGTTTTCTTTGTATGTTAGTACATTTTTTTAAAGAATATAGTAGTTTTACTTTCTGCTTCCTTAAACACCAGTGATGAAGGCAAGATGCTCCTGCTGTGACTTGGAGCATCCTTCTGATGCCATTTATATTTGGACCAAAAATGGGCTGAACCTAAACCAAACCTTGTTTGATTTAGGACACAAAACAAGGAATTACCCCCCCAAAGCACAGCTTTAAACAATCCAGATATGAAAAAGATTTACTAAAACACCCTGAGGAAGGAATATGTCCATTTTAAACTAGGGCCCAACTAAAGTTTTATTACTGTTTATATGCCAAAAGTAGACATAGACAGTTAAATGGAGAGAGAAAGGTGGTTTAATATGAGTGAAATGAGAAAGAGGATTCTCTAGGCAGAACTGGCACAAAAGAAGGGCAAGGGATAAAAAGATTATGAGGTCAATCATCATTGATAATGATGGGAAAAGTCACACACAGATCAACAAGGATCTCTTGCAGTGTGAGACTACATCCTCCAATTTACAGCAGCCATTCAGATATGCTATGAACAATCAACAGCTATTCATATGAACAACAGTGTTCATTATGAATAATCGATGATTGAGAAAAACTATACCTTGGAGTCTCTGCATGAATTTGTTATTGGATACATGGCGTCCCTGAAACCATACAATTCAGTTGAGCCATTTAACTCACCTAGAAACAAACAGGATCAATATTGAACCACAAAGAGAATGTGCACTATCAAGAGTAGGGACATCATTCTGGATAAGCAAGTCCCACCAGTATTAAACAGAAGACTGCTTAGCAGCAGTGAGGAGATGCGCTTTATATCAAAGTAGAACATTCCTGTTTAAAGGACAGCTGGAAGCTGGTTCTAAGCAGTTGTCTGAAGAAGTCCACAAAAAAAGCAAAAATAGAACCAATTTTAAAGTTCCACTAACTTTCCTCTAGTATGAAAAATAAGAACATATGAACTGAGATGAATTAGAGTATAAATGGATACACGAACAGCAAAACCTCAGGAATAAATGAAAAAGCAAAAAGCATTGTTTATTTCAGAAAAATTGTTGGATAATACTAATACAGATTTTTTTTCACACCTCTTAAGAATGATTCGTGTATTCTTATCTAAAAATCAGGATTTAAATAAGAAATATGAATACAGACCACCTTTTTGTATTTAATGAAGATCAAGACAGGTTTTTGAAACTGACTAAGAAAAATCCCTCTCCACAAACTACCCTGGCATAGTACACGATGCTAATTTCTACATGAAAAATGCAGCAGGTTCAGTCCAGGTTCCAGGTCTCAATGGTTGGCAAATACTGTAATTATTCCTAGAAAGTGCCTTCTATAATTGCACTAAGGAATTACTAGGAAACAATGAACATTTTTGAAGTCTCTTTCTTGAGTCTCTTTCTTGTTTTTCACTCCACTCTTTCACATAGCAGAATGTCACGGACACTTTCTGCACATAAAAACTACTTTGAGAATAAATATTGTGCCTAGTATTATAGGACTAGTATAATACAGAATAGCTGATACCAATGAAGATCTCATGTCAATGTTATTTGTATACATTGTGGTTTATGATTTACAGCTTATTAAAATTACTTTAGAATCTATACATGAAATTTCCAGATGTTGTTTCTCTAATGAAGCCATAAAACCTGTTGGAAAAGATAGTTCTTCTAGCAACTTCCTAAGCAATATTTTGTCACACTATTATGTGAAAAGGAGCACACATGCTGAGTTTTGCAGTTTCCCAATACTTTGCATCTAATGTCTTAAACAAATATTAAGATAAAACACAAACACAGTGTCCTCCCATAAATTATTCCCACCTTTTAAGTTTAAGTAATCAACAAGCACTTTCATTTCTTTTCATAAAAATTGTTCTATAGCAAATGACCACGCGGGGGTAGTAGTGTGATGCAATGCTCAAGTGCAGCCCAGCAGCACACAGCAGTGCAAGCACTCAGGCTGGGTGAAATAAGTGCATTTCTGCAGTAGGTTTTTGAGTCTTTATAATATAAATACTTTAACTATAGAACATACATATGCGTGGACAACTGCAGCATCAAAATCTGAAATTTTTGAGACTCAAGAAAGGGTGGTAAATTATCCTTTCATTCTACACAGGCTTTGTTATAGAAAACCAGAACAGTCTCAAATTAACTTTTAGTGAGAACATACATAGAAGAGCTTTGGCAATCATTTACTGAAAGTTGACATTTTCAATTGCTAAATTACAGAAGTGTAAAGATTTTTGCTCAGGCAAGTTGCTAAGTTATATGTGATTAATAGCTTCTGCTCTTGCATATATTTTTGAATTTTCTGTACATGAAAGAGGATGCTCAGGCTTTACTGTTTTTAAAAGACAAAATAATTTCCATTTTTTATAGTGTAAAATATGGTCAATCTTTTTTTCCCTTAGTTACATCAGCCAGTATCATAAATAACTCAAAAAAGTTGGTTTTGTGAAAGACACTTGCCTTTTTTAAGATAAGTATATAAATATTTATTAGATTTGTACTGTACCCAACATAATAGAGGAGAAAAAAAGGTGAAAGTGGTTCCTTGCTGTATAAATAGCTCTAAGTACATAGAAGATCAGCTCAGCTAAGCATTACAACAAACTGATTATGCCATATCTTTGGTTGTTATTCAGCTACATTGATTCACAGACTTTCTATTGTTTTATTCTCATATATTCTGTTTTTGATATATAATAGAATATACTGAAAATATGAATTATTTTTACACATATGAGGGTCCCAAATGTATTTGATAGCACTGTTACACAGTCAGAGCTTGCCAAGAGAATACAGCCAGGAAAAGAAGTCTTGAAGTTGCCAAGCCAAGCTGAACTATAACCCACTGACTTGTTCCTCTCCAGCCATTTTTCCCCTCAGTGCTTTCGCAAGTAATGCGTTACCAAGTCAAACTCCCGCCTTCCTACAATCTGGGAACAGTGCTAAAACCAAAAGAAGTATTGTTAAGGGCTTGCCCAGGCTTGAAAGTTGGTGCACATGATGGGAGTGTTTGACACAAAAGCGTAACAGCAGAGCAGTAACCCAATGTGCAGTCACTCTTACCCCCAAGCAAAAGCATCACATTTCTGTTTGCTTTAATCCCCAGCTAAAAAACTTTTTTGTTGTCAGGATGATTCATTAAATTAACACTGGAAGAAATCGAAAAGCTCAGAATGGGGCAAGGTATCTCATGACAAAAAATGATGGCGCCGACAAATGAGGGTAGCAGCAGCAGTTACCAACAAAATTCAAGATCACGAAACTTATTTGTCACATTAGCTCTCTATAATATAATATAATATTATCACTTAGGAACTAATTCGTCATTAATACCCTCCCCTTAAGCCAGATGAGGCTGAGCAGTTTGCTCTGGCACAAATAACATGGTAACTAAAATGCCAGTGTTAAACTTTATCAAAGGGGATTAGAAAAGCTATTCATGTTTTTAGCTTGTGTGTTTGCTAATTATTTTACAAAACAGGTGCTTTAATTATAAAATAAGGCAAAGAGATAATTCTTTCCCTTATAAAACTCTCCACAGTGCAGCAGAGAAAGACATTGCAGAACAGTAATAAAACAGGAAAATGCAAATTAGAGAAACCAGAGAGTGTTTTAAGAACAAGATTTAAAAATTTCTTATAATTTTTTAGGTACTTCTGCCCTTTTATTTGCAACAGTGAAAGCCTGCATGGAAAGGTATAGCATATTTTTAGGCTGAGTTGCTGATATGTAGAAAACTTCACTGACTTGCGTAAGGTCACAGTGAGTCAGCACCAACAGAACAGACGATCGAAATCCAAATCCCATTCTCAAACTACTGAATTGACTCACTTCCCACAACCAGTTACTCTGCTTGTATTTTATGCAATAACCTACTCAAATCATGAAGCTGCTTCTGTAAGTGGAATTTTTCATGTTACAGCCCACTCTTGTAAATCAACCAAGGAGATATTTCATTACCTTTTAATGAACTTCTGTGATCTCACTTCCCATGTCATATTGGATATCCTTGCTTAATGCTAGATAAATGAGTCAGGTTGGGCATTCCTGATGACTGATATGAAATAGTTTTAATGCATCTTATTAGGAATCTATTTCTACAAAAAAGACCCTGATCACAAAATACATAAGCTAAAACAGAGATATCATTAAATCTGTAAATCAATAGACAATATTGTTCAGGAATCATCTGTTCTAGCTCAGGGAAAAAAATAATGTCTCTTATTTTTTTCATTATAATGACCATTTCAAATCCCAGAAGATTCCAATAAATGATGCCACAGATCCTGTTCATTCTGTCAACTTAATGAAAGGTCTCTTGCAAAAAAAAAAACAAACAAACAAACAAAAAAAAATCACTCAAGAAGTTGGGGGAAAAAAAAACTATCTTAGCCTGAATCTGATCACTGAAAGCTCCGGTGTTATCTGCTGAAAGTAGGGTAGTGTCTTACTCTGCCTCCAACTGTTATAGACAACTCAGATCAAGAGACTACACAAATGCCAAGGACTTCCCTTCCACACTATATCTAAATCTGCCCATCTTCATGCTTCAAGCCTCACTGGTATGAGTTGCCTCCCTGGGGTGTCATAAATGCAGCAAAGCCATCCCAGCACAGCAGAAGCCATGCAGGTCTTAGGGCTGGGAGCAGGCAATTCCATTTGGTTTGTAGGTAACCAAGGACATGCTCAGTCAGAACAAGAAAGAATTCAAAACTTGACTCTTAAGGACACTAGGGAGTCACATAGCCTTTTCTGGCATTGCCTTAAATGCAGACGTTTGCCAGCCTTGCTCCAATTACAAAATTCTCTTTCATGTCTTCATTCACAAATGAACCAAATGGAAGGGACAAAATACTCAGTTATTAATATATTTAACTGCTGCATGTGGGAAACAGTTGAATTTCTTATCTTTCTGTTGCAATTTCCTCATACCTCCCAAGGCTACAGCAGTATAGACCATCAGTCACATTATGAGAAGTAGGAAAGATGTGAAATTCTGCCTGGAAATAGTCATCACACAAAGGCTTCTTAAGCCATATGGTACATTGCTAGAGTTAAAATCAGAGGCATGATACAACTGGTTGTGCTAAGCACTCTGGAGAATATGAAATGGTTACTCTACTGTTTAAAGAACATCCTCATGAGTGTGAAGCCCTCTTAAAGTACCTGAAAGACTATAATAAATTCATTTATATATTTACGTATTTTAAAATGTTTAAAAGAAACCTAGTGTGTGAGGAAATTAAAACTTACAAAACCAAGGAAAGATAAAGATTACAAAATTCAGAACAGTAGAGAACAGGCAGTGGTTATGGGGCCACATCTCTGCTTCACTCTTCTAAAGATACCAGTGTGAAACTTTCTGTTACCGATTGCTCAAGTGATGAAAATTAGCTGCCAGTTGGGAGCACATGAGGGCTGTGAACTCGTAGGTGCTACAGCAGGAAGCATTCAAAACCCAGAACAAAGAAAAGAGACAGAAGAAAAATCTACTGATAACTTCCCCCAAGGTGTTTAAAATAGCACTTTTAAAACCACTCAGTTTTAGTTGCACTGGAAAGAGGTAGAGCTGTAATGACACGTGTCTGTATGACAACAGACATTCACAGATGCTGTGAAAGTCACGCATATACTAGCAAACTGAATTTTTGCCAGCGAAAGCTACATCAGTTGTCTGAAGAATTACAAACCGTACTAGGAAATTATTTTAACAAACTGTACTAGAAAGCTTTTGGTGGGTTTTGATAGTTTGTTTAGGTTCCTGATGAAAATATTAATCACACTCTGATTCCTTCCTCACAATGACAGAAGTTTCTCTTGGGTTTCACAGATTCCAAACCTCTATGCAGATGTGCAGATACTGGCTGAAGATTTCCCTAAGAGCACTTGTCTAATCCAAATCCTTCCCTTGAAGGAATCAAGTCCAAAATGGATTTTTGAACAGTCAAATTTGACAAATTAAAGTAAAATCAATGGTAAAGAATTATGAGACCGTATATTTCATTCACTTGATAATTATAAATAGCCAGAATGGTTCCAGTTATAAATAGCCGGAAATTGTTTCAATTAGTTTGAGCCAGTATCCAGTTTAAAGACCTTCACATTCCATTTCCGGGAGAACAACTCCAATATCAACTGTCCACGAATCTTTAGGAAATGTAATGCATTTAATGTGAGAAAACTGAAATAAGCCCCATAAAATGCTAGTGCAGACTGTACTCTTCCACAAAAAAATACTTCTGAATTAAAGACTTCATTATTTAATATAGTGGTAAAAGCAATCCTTTTGCTCAGAAATAATATACCTTTTTTAAAAAATAAACTGATTCAGAGCACAGAGTACCCTAGACCAGCAAACTGAGCACTGATGGATAACCTAGGAATATATTCTTTCAGCTGTGAAAAGGTAGATCTAGCTCTCTTGTGGATCAAACAGAAATGGAGGCAGTGATTTAGGAAAGCAGCTGTCAGACCCCTAATTTTACTGTGTAGACAGAGATGCAAATTTCTGATGGCAGTAAATAGAATATACTGATTTTTTTATTCCACAGTTAGACACATGACACATCAGTGGAAAAAACCCTGTTCTCTACATGTTTGGTACTATTCGTTGGTTGGGCAGTTGTGATTTTGAAACAAGTCTAAAAAACTTTGTCATTTTCAATTATGTATATCGGTGTACAGAAATGTTGGGGTTTTTCTTTAGAAAACAACTACTGGGATCAACTTTCCAAAATCAAAAACCTTCCCAATTGATTTACTTAGTAATCCTGGAATGCCTTTAACATCTTCCAATATCCCTGTTTCCCATGGCTTGTACTGTAGACGTTGAGGAGAAGACAATGCCTCCACCATCAGAAAAGGCAAGGAAGTCATTATTTAGCCTTTGTACACAGCCTTTGATCTCTTTGTGTTTTACAGTGTGCCAGGTTATTTTCAATCCATCCTGCAAGGGATATAAACCAAATTATCATAACTCATAGAGAAAGCAGTACTTTTTTCTTATTAGAAGACCCAGCTTTATCATCATGATCTGCAGCAGACGTATTATTCTTACACATCCTTCTGTGTTTTTCTAACACAGAACACTACTGTGTATTTAAAAAGGAATGTTAAAAGACCCCCAGTTAACCAAAATAAATGTTTTTTTGTTGCTGGTTCAAAATATTTTATGATCAATTGTTCTGAAAAATGGACTATTCATATCACAAACAATCGTGTTTGACAAAGTCTAATGGAAGATAAATTTTGTAAGCAAAAAAATATCTGAAAATATTTTAAGTGTGTGATGTTTGTAACAGAAACATCCATTTCAGAAGGAATTGGAGGTGTGATAAAGCCATCAATGTGTAATTTTAGTTCTTGTTTGTGCATAGTTTCCATATTCTGGGGCATCTAACAAAACAGGGGTTTGTGCAATTTTTCTGCTCTTTTTTTCTCAGTTACTCCAATAACGTAGACTCCTGCAGTAGTGAATAAAAGCCTTCAAACATGTAGAGAACAGGGTTTTTTCCACTGATGTGTCATGTGTCTAACTGTGGAATAAAAAAATCAGTATATTCTATTTACTGCCATCAGAAATTTGCATCTCTGTCTACACAGTAAAATTAGGGGTCTGACAGCTGCTTTCCTAAATCACTGCCTCCATTTCTGTTTGATCCACAAGAGAGCTAGATCTACCTTTTCACAGCTGAAAGAATATATTCCTAGGTTATCCATCTTCCCACTCTTCAAAAGGAATGCTGATTCCAAGGGAAGGGCAGAAGACAACTCCAAATACATCCCCTCTTGCAGAGGACTTCGCATGAAGTTTGCTAAAAGCATTACAGCAAAGACAAGAATAGGATTGGACGACATTTGAAGAATTATCACTTTCTCAAATTGCTACATTACTTGTAACAAAATACATGGAACAGCAGGTACCTAAAACTGCTCCTGCAAATTTCATAAAACTATGAGCCTATGGGACTACAGGAACCTAAAGACAGATATTATAGGTGCCTGTAAATGAAAGTCATATTGCAATGCAAAAGACACTAAATAATCTGATTCACTGAGCCTTCTCTCATTGCCTTAGAAAACAGAAACATAGATGCAAGTAGTTCCTCTCCTCATGCAAAAACTAACACAGAACCACTCCCTGCTTTACAAACATTTTTTTTCTGATTAGTTCAGCCAGAGCACACCCAAACTGCAGCCACGCTCTCCCCAGCAGCATGACCTCTTACAACCTTCCTGGTAGGCTTATGCAACCAGGAAACCAATAGCAATTCTGTGTAACTTGGCTAATTTCAACCCATCAGGTCATTTTAAATTAAAAACAAATAACCGACCCCTAATTTAGAATCAGCAAGAAAAAATTATTTGGAAAATGAGTACGAAAGTACACTGAAAATTCTGAAGGCTCTAACACCTCTTCCTATTTTTCATTCAAAAACACAAAAGTGTTTCACTTCAGTTAATTGCTCCTTTCCAATTGTGTATTAGAGCATATTAGAATTCAATAACCTTTTAAAAACTGGAAAAGTTTAGATGAAATGTGTGCATTTCTGTCACAATTTCAAGTGAAACTTTCAGCCCATGCTTACAGTAATCGGATGATTTAGGATAAATTATTACTTCAATAGATCTTCAGAAATTGTATTGAATTGTTTTTACTTCAACTCAACAATATCCTTCATCAGAAGAACATTTAAAAATTAATGTAATAATAGCCTCCTAAGGAAATGGAGACTTTTTGAACATTTTCATCCAGACTAAAAGTAAAATTCATAATGGTAAACATGGCAAGTAGTTTACAGTGTTGCTGAGCTATGGAAATTTAAGTTTTC
Source organism: Peucedramus taeniatus (assembly GCA_013400575.1). Taxonomy (NCBI): domain Eukaryota; kingdom Metazoa; phylum Chordata; class Aves; order Passeriformes; family Fringillidae; genus Peucedramus; species Peucedramus taeniatus. The sequence continues at coordinate 54,476 of WBNO01004493.1, forward strand.
ATATGGACACATGAGCATGATCTGGTGAGCACAAGTGATCCACTTAAGGCTTACAAAAATCCCCTACGATGCAAGTGTGTATCTGCACGCAGCAAAGCCACATCTCCTCTGTAAGTGATTTTGGGAGACCAGACAAGGTTTTTTTTCCACAAAAGAAGAATATCTTCCCCTTATGGCACCTGTCTTCATCTGGGATCAGTAGATTCAAAACACTCACAAAAAATCCTAAGTGGCAACTGGGACAAAAATCACCACCTGTAGACAACTTCATGGGAATTTTGAGGAACTTCCTGGAAATTTGAAAAGTTGTGGACAAATTAATGGTAAGATTAAGAAACTGCACTCCACATAGATCCTACTGCTGCAAAAAAGCAAGGAAATTCTGGTTTTGGGAGGGGATGAGAGGAAAAATCAGAGCAAGAACATTTCTCATTGTATATAATATATATTGATCCCTCTTCAAAATAGGCAGATGAACAGGAGAGGACAGGGAATTTTCTGCACAGCATAAGATGGGGAACATAAAAAGAAAAAGAAAGGCCATAATCTCATTGATTCCACCTAAGTGATCTGACACAGGAAGAGATAAGATCTCTAGCAAACAGCTAAATTTTAGTATATTTTGCTAAAAATAGCAGCTGATCTGAAGCATTGAACAGCTGAAAAGGAAAATATACTGTTCTTTTAAGTGGAAGTGACTGCAGTCTGGTTTACTTTCTGTCTCCATCTGCTGGTAAGTCACACTGCCAAGTTACACAATTCAGTATTTTAAAACTCTCATAAAATGTATTTAAAATATAGTAAGGTGGTATAACTTCCATTAAAATCAGCAGAATTACAGCTGAGAGTTCAGGGGGGGAAAAGCCCATTAAAAGTTTTGCCTCTTCAGCTTCATCCAACATCGTTTCAAATAGAACAGTCAATGATGGATGCCTGAAGCTGAAACAAATATACAAGTCTCCAAATGGCTCATTTTTATCACATTCAAGTAATGATTTACTTTAGAAAGAGTAATTAACATTATTTCTTTTGGTCTTAAGAAAAGTTTGCACTTTTGCCATCATTTTTAGTCTGCTCTTATTTTCTCACATAGCTAAAATGTATCAGAGAAAATCCTCAAGTTTATACACTGAATTATCAAATAATAACAAAACTGAAACTTCTATACACACATACAAAGTAACTGTTTGAAGAATGACTATGAAGCACCACTGCTCACTGCTTTACTGTTACTTTAGTACTCAAGAGACAAATAGAAATCCCTGCCTGGTCCCCAAATTGCTCTGTACTCCCACTCAAGCTTTCTAAGATAAAACCTATGTCATAAACCTGTTCATAAGCAAGCTCCTGATAATGTCAAATTGACCTTAGATTCATTGCATCTGAATTTATCAAGCACCTATTTTTGTCATGACCACATTCATAATAAGTATAGCAGGTTATGGGAGGATAATATAGCAGGGGAAAAAGGAAAAATAAATCAGTACACTACACAGATAGACATTAATATAGGTAGCTGCTGGAAGAGAGGCCAGCCTGCTCAGAGCTTTCAGTTGAAGCTGCAACTTCAAAGTTACTAAAAATAATGTTTTCTTTTGGAAAAATTGATTTTCATTTACAAGCCGGTCATTGAGCTTTGCATCTATCAAATTATTTCTCTTGAAAGTACTGAAAAACAATAATTATTTGGAAACAGATTGGAAGCTGGGCAATTTGTGTCTAATATAGTAAAATAATTTCAAATAAAAAATGTAATTTATCAAAATTTGCATGATCTATATTCAGCTTCTTATCAGGTTGTAAGGTGTGGTTCAAGCCAAAAAAAATTTCCAAGTAATTTCCAAAGATTCACACAGGTAAACCCTGGCAAATAAAGCCTTATTTACAACTATGCACACTGACTTAATAAAATTAATTACTTTCCTTTTAACCCATTAATCATCTGGTTTTCATTCTGGAGAAAGCCCAGAGTTTCATCTTCCTTCGTACTGCAACATTAAACCAAGAAAATTGCCAGTGGCAAAATAAACATCATAATGCTTCATGTAAGGTTTCCAAGATTCTGGTGGGAGCTCTGTACAGAAGTATTTCTGTACTCCGGGTTACGACATTCTGTTATTTAAATATTAATAAAACAGTGATGTAAACCACATTAGAAAAGAAAACAAATCTTTTCAATTAAATTTATTTTTAGAATAAGTCCTAGGATTCCGAATACAGCAGCATTTTCTGAACACACTGTTTTTCCCTTAAGATTTCTCGCTGGCAAGATTCCATAACCTACTCAGTTCGGTGGTGGGAGGTGAACTTTTGTAGAGAGAACAGGCACCTCAGAACACTTCTAAATGGCCAGCCAACACATTCAATAGCTGCTATAAATGTTCAACACAATTAAAATTGCAATCAAAAGTAAAATTCCAATTTTTTTTCATGGCATGAAACACCAAGTTAGAAGGAGCACTTTAAAGAGTGTTTAGTAAGCTAACCTCTGACATATACAACAAAAAATATTAGCTCACTGTACAAGAAAAATGGGGCTAAGCAGTGCTATACCAAACCTAATTTATTCAGGCGACATGCAATCTGGCCTCAACCAGATTGTATTATCACATCTCTGCATGGAAAAAAAAAATTAAAATATCAAAAGCTGTTATTTTTAGGGGAAAAAATATTTCTTTAAGGTTTCTGGATAATAGCCAGCAGCACAGGGCTATGTCAAGATGATGGAATAACTCAACCTTACATCTCTAAGCATCACGGTCACAGGAAACAGAGGCCAAGGCTAAAATGTGACCCATTGTGGGAGGATTTAGTTAAGCTCTGAGTTTAAGTGGAGCAATTTTTTCTCAAAAAAACACCCAAAACAAAACAAAACATCAGTAGTGAAGTGCACAGGTCATACTACATTTGTTTTGTATCCATAAAATATCCACTCCCAATCTCTGCCACACTTCCACAAGGGGGGCAATGTGCATGTCTCATGCATATATACCCTCAAGTGATCAGTGAGAAGTGAGACGAAGCCTTAAACGTCATTCCTCAAGAAGAGCAAACATCACCAAGAAAACCCTGCTCTGTCCATGGTCGAGTGGCAAAGACTCTACTGTACATTTCTTAGAAGCAGGATTTTTCATTCCCATGAAAACAGCCACTGCTGATGGACAGCTGGCATTTTAACAGCTGCATTAGTAATGCTTAAAGCTTAATAGCAAGCTTTTCAACAGAGGACCTGGAAGTGTTTGCTTATGCGCATTTACAAATTCAATTAACACAGGATACAGGGAGCAAGAACTCCCCTGCACAGTTAGGAGAAAGTGCAGAGTTCATTCCTAGCGTAGGGTTAAAGGCAAAGGCTGACAGGCAAGAACCAAAGGCAGCTGCCAAAACCTCCACTTCTCCACTTTACAAAAACCATTGCTCCTCTGCAGCCGTGCCACTCCCACTGCCCCGTTAACCGAAGGCGCACGCGCGGGTAAGCACGAACAGAACGTGGCTCCGTAAAGGGAATCATAAATACTGTGCTCCCAAAGAATGCACAGCATGTGTAAATACTCCAAAACAAAACTATCTGTCACTAGTGATATACAGAGGTTTCCTAGTGGGCAAAATTCTGACACTGCTAAGAGTCAAACTGGCAAAATGCCAAAGGTAAAGTGAAAAAAGGCAAAATTGAAAAAAAAAAAATGAATCTCCTCCTCAATTCCTTAAGCACATCTCAAGTCTATTTAATGCTCATGATTCACACAGTCACGTTTCTGATTACACTGATGTGCCAAGGTTTCCATTCTTAAGGGATAAACTAGAGAAGTTATTGGTCCCTCTTACTCTGTCCTGGAAAATGCAAGCATGAAAAAGGTACAACAGGACCTATTGGAAAAATTCCGTGTTTAATATGGACCTTTTATTTTTATGGTTGTACCAATAAAAATGAGAGCAGCAAAAAAGGAGCTGAATTTTTGACACAAATTACTTCAATAAAGACATACACAGAAAAAAAGTCCTATTTAACAAAATGGAGCTTAACAATCAGGCACATCACTGAGGACACTTCTTCCAGAAATTCTGGTTGTCCCATACACACATATCTGGAAACATCAATTCAGTGAGTAGCCACAGCGCTTGACAAGAAGCACAATCCCATTCAGGAAAGATCAAAGATGTGAATAAATGTCAAAAATAATCATAAGAAAAGCTAGCTTTTCTTCATTAGAAACTACATATTAGCAGCAGTATACAGGCCACATACCTTACATGCATATATCTCTCTAAGGGGGAGAAAAATAGCAACAGGCATGATACTGGATTTCATCATAGGTCTGGAAGGTAAGTGAACAACTTAAAAACACGGGGACATAGAAGAAAGAAGGAAAATTAATAACCTCCCAAAAAAAGGCCCTAAGGCAAAAGCAATGTTCATACAATCACACTACCAACAGTCCAAGCCTAGAACACACAATAAGCCAAACTTCATGTACACATGCTTCCTAAATATGAAACATTTGAGTAAAACTGCTGACTTTCAGCCATGAACATAACTTCGAGACATCCTTGTAGTAATTTTCCATGTAGTAAAACCACAGAAAATATAACCTAGAGAACCTGAATGTTATACTAGATTTCAACCTACATGTAACAGCCTGAACAAATGTGTTAGCAAAATTAAAATAAATAATGCAGAAGGATGCAAATGTCTGCACTGCCACCCATCCCAACGATGTCTGATTGTTCATCACAGCACAACAGCAATTAATGGGGACAAGCAAAATTAAGGGCTTCCTGACAAATTAGGAAACCACACTGGAGGCTATGTTCCAAAGCTATTTGTTTTTTGTGTTTTCCTACAATGTTTTATGCTTCTACAGAAGCAAAAAAAGTAAAAGAATAGACTTCTATAGTCATTGAAAGTATACCTGCTACTTTAATATATCTTAAGTACCACAATTGATGCAGGTTCTGATTTTGCACTTTTGAAAGTACAACCACACCAATCAGCACTGAAGATAAATAAGGAGCACATCCTTATAGCTTTCAAATCCTCTTATCCCGTGTACCAAACACTTCTAAAATCTATGTTCATTAAAACACATTGTCCAACACAAGTTTTAAGAAGTGTCTCCCCTCTGCTCTCCTCATGTCCACCAAGCATGAAGAGGGACATACAGAAGCGAAACTTTCTCACAGACACTGTGCCTTTGGGTGAAAAAGTATCCAAAAAGGGAAAGATTTTCTCTCAAGAAAACCAAAACCAAACCAGAGCATGATCCTGATAGCTGACAAATACCCTCCACAGACATTTCAGCTGGTGGAATAAGAAGCTAATTTTTCTGGCTTGGGACAAATTAAGTTCTATTTAATGTCCCAGAACATGACTGAATAAAACCCCTCACCACCTGGTTTTTCAGACTCCTCAGCTTCCAAATAGCAAAGTATTGTATAGGAGGCTAAAGCTCTGATTCTACAGGTGCCCACATTGGGCAACATCTGCCTGGTGCAGATACATACATCACAACAGGCTTGGGATTCCCATAATATCCCAGAAGTGTTGGATCTGGCAGGTGTTGGCAGCATAAATATGCACAAAACCTACAACCACACCCTCAAGAAAGCACAGAAGAGCCATCACAATCACTTACATTGAGGGACATACAGAAGCATTGATGGTCCAGTAGGTCACAGTTTAATGTGTTGTCCCATGATGCAAAAACTCCATGATTGCACTCCATTCTTCAGCTGCAGGGGGCCCAAAGCTGTGTGTCCCTTTTGAAGGGAGGAACTTCACTAGAAACTGTTTAGTCATGAAGCAACTGCCTACAGCAAAGCTGAAGGTGCACCACTTAGCAAAAAATACTTAGCAATGTCCAAAGGGCTTCTGAAAAATCACCATGAGTCAACAGACACTTTCCCAGAAAGCATTCTATCAAAAAAGCACCATTTTACTTCCAGAATTACATAAAAAATGTAGTTTTATGGATGGATTTAGACCACAAAACCTTGTGAATTACCATACCAGCTTTACATCTGTACATTTTGAGTTTCCTGTCACTATTGTTCTTACACTGTCAACATGCCACTTATCTTAAAATAACCACCAGTACCCAAAAATAACTTAGTTTTGAATGTGTAATGCTATATTTGACACTCAATCATCAATTAATAATCTGGTTTTAGCACACAAATTTATGACTCCTCAAGTCTCTTTTAATCTCAACAAGTACTTTGGGTGCTGAATTTTTTCTTCATTCAAAATGAACTATGGCAAAAAAAAAACCATAACCCCCTTTTACCAGTTTAACACTCTAATGTCTAGTCTGCAGACAATCCCAAATAGATGCTTCCCTGAGTAAGTGAGCTATTTAATCCCAATGAGAGGATTACATCTGTTTAAGGCACAACAAAAGCACATGACACCCTGTGTTATACATCCGGATACTACTGTCATGAACAGGGAAGCAATTCTAAGTATAGCTGCCAAATTCCTCTTTTTTCCAGCAGGAACTCCTAACTGGAAACACAGCTTCTTCCTTTTCTGCATTGACACAGCACTCCCAAAGGCAGACACAGCAATCTGTTATGCCCAGATCTTATTCAAGGTCCTCTCCAAGTCAACAGCAAAAATTCCTTTGTTTTTGATGGGAGGAGGAAGCCTGGGTTCCCAAAAAATTCACAGTTCAGCTTCCCTTCTAAGCACCTTTTTATCCCAGGACATACACAGCTATTCACAGCATCCTATCTCATCTTCCCACATTCCTATTCTCAGCTCAAGTGTATGAACAGAAGAATCTCCATTTTTGCACACCCCACTTAGATGCAAATCTGGGAGCACTCCAGAACCTCATGTTAACTCAGACACACATGAAGAATTAACCATCTGTGTTACTCCATCTGTTACCTACTGTACTTTAGACTAGTCCAGAACAGCTTATCACATCTCACTTTCTTGTGACCTAAACTCAGAATGTTGGGGTTTTTTGTTACAAAAAACAATGTAACAGACTAAAATCATATGGTTTTCTGGGTTAGGAACAGCTGTTTCAGACAATGTTGCAAACACATTTTCTTTGGCAAGTTACTGGTTGGCAAATCATGTTTGTTAAATTGTTTTTAGTCTGAAAGAACCAAATAAAAAGGAAGTTTCATATACTAGACAAATAAAGAAACATAAAAGTAACTGCATTTCAAAAAAAACTCTTATTTTTTAATTCTTTCTTTAAATAGAGATGGAGACAATAGACGTAGCACACTGCATATTTAATAGCAGCTTACATGTATAAACTCTTAAGATTTAAAATAATATCTATCTTCTGAAATATATTTCTCAAACTTTCTTCTAAATGACAAGCAACCAAGGCCAAAATCTCAATCATAAATAATTAGGAAACAAAATTACTGTTATATTTTTATTTCATTAACATTTCTGTCAGTGATACCATTTAGGACTGTGGCGTCTTGGCTTTCACTTGTGTTGTCGATAAGAAAATGCTCATATATTTATGTAAAAGTTATTCTCAGTGGAATCAGATCTGATCCAAGAACATAAGAATGTCAAAAGTTGTTATTCTATGGCATTTGGTCTTAAGGAACAAAAATTTCAAAAAGAGACTGTGCAAATAATTTCTATATTCTGCACCTGTTTTTCTTAGGTTGTCTTTGTCACAATATTTCTAAAAATAACATCTCACATCTCTTCCAAATGCTCACATGTACAATTGTGTTTGAGTCAATTTAGAGGCTTCGGTGGCTCTTTGATAATGTCACCTCACAAAAGAGGAACCTGAAACAAAGAGTGGATGGAAACCATTTATACACTGCCCAATCTTATGTCAAAACTGAAAGTAAATTAATGACTACAGACTTCTTATGGAGTAAAAACAGTACTGAAAAAATTATGAATTTTACAAAACTGTGTAAGAAGCCTGTAAAGACCAGGGTGGCAAAGGCATGACTTGTGATTCGGCAGCAGGAACTCAGGTCCCATCTGCTATAGGCTTCTTGATGATTGCATTAAGTAACTTCTCACTTCTCTTTTATACCTTCATTTCAGAGTTTAAAATAGCAAAAATACTTTTTTATTCATAGACCAGGGAAAAGATAAATTTAGTTATTTTGATGATTCATTCACATACAATAGCCATGGGAGACATTCTAATATCCAGAATTTAAGACGGGCAGATGTTATTGGCAGAAGCTTCAAATAATTTTTATGCAATATAAATATATACTGCAGTCTATTGAACATTTAGAAGGAGCCATCTCTTTTTTTAAAGAGCATTCACATCAGATGAGAAGTGAAAAGACTCCATGGTATGAAGAGTTTAACACAGCGTTAAATAGTATCTTGTCTTATTAAATGTTTTTAATATATCTTCCTAAATAATTTAAGAAAGTTGTTTTATACTTCTGTGTTCTGGAAATCAGTTCAGTGCCTGCACATATGACAACAGCTTCTTAATTAACTACATAGCCTACCTATGTGGAAGCATTGCTTTGCTTCACACAAGGGAGAAAGTATAACTGCAATCAGAGACTTTCAAGAGTACAATACACAGTTTCTTTCTAAATATACAAACTTTCTGTTTGTGTTTAAAAAAATTTACACAAAGCAGACAATTTTCACCTGAACTGTTTAGATGAAGAGGACAATTTTAGCTGCAGGAGCCCCAGAAAGAATGTTTTACGTCTGATTAGATTAATACCTGCAAAGTTGTTCAAATTGAAACAGAAAGTAAAAATTATAACAAAGATAGACAATCTAATATCGGTCATATATGGAACAAAGCTCAGACAGACAGAATCTCAGAATTTTAATCCAAAGCAAAGCATCAAATCAAGTACCTGATTTAGGGACGGTCCTAGTGGTACCTACATCATAAATTAAAGGGTTATCTACATTTCAAAAGTGCAATCACTCAAGTTAACCTGCAATACAATCACCTGAATTTACAGGGTTTTTACTATGAAACACATGTATTTTTACACATTGTTATAATGATTTTGAAAGTGTATTTTGAAGGCACAGAAGCACCTTCACCAACAACTTCAGTAAAGCAAGTATTTATGTCTAACTGTCCTCAAGAAATGACTGGTTATTTGTCACAACTATTAGGCTTGATGTTTTTCTGACTAGCTGGACAGCCCAGCTGTTCACCTGAATATCACAAAAGCTAGAGAATTCACACACTGTATTAGGTCACCATGGACCCAATATTAGCTTGAACTCTCCAGAAGAGAGGACTGAGAATGTGGGGGAAACAGCCCTGCAAACACACCCACGTCAGTGAAGAAGCAGAAGCAGGAGCTGCTCCAGGCACCAGAGCAGAGATTCCCCTGCAGCCCCCAGTGCAGGCCATGGTGAGGCAGCTGTGCCCCTGCAGCCCACGGGGGTCCCAAGGGCAGCAGAGATCCCCCTGCAGCCACGGAGATGCCACACCAGAGCAGGTGGATGCCCTGGGATCCAGTGAAAAACCCACACTGGTGCAGGCTCCAGGCAGGAACTGTGGCCTCATGGAGAGAGGAGCTCGTGGTGGAGCAGGTTTGCTGGCAAACACTTGTGACCCCATAGGAGACCTGTGCTGGAACACTCTCTTCCTAAAGGACCGTCTCCTGTGCAAGCCACGCAAGCTGGAGCCGTTCTGAGGAACTCTGTGAATTTCACATCAAGCTTTCTAACATTGCACAATGCACACACCAGCGTAGGTAGTGTTGCCAATAAGGCTTCACACACAAGCAAAGCAAGATGTTTCCTGGCAAATGATCCTAAGAAAGAGTCCCTTTCACTCTCAAAACGTTCATTAAACAGCTCATTATGCTACCCATCTTTCCCAATATCCACAGCCTTGGATTCCTTGCTCTCAGAAAAATCTTAACAAAACAGAACAAAAGGAAAAAAAAACAGAAGGCATACAGGGAAAGGCAGACTAGAGTGTGGCCATCAAAGACCTTAGTTCACTTTTCAGTTTTGCAAATGCACATTCCATTTTAATTCCTCAGCTAAGCTGCAACACCTTTTTCCCACCCATGTGTCCTCACCAAAAGGCTATAAAAGCATAATTTTGTCACCACAAAGGAAATACAAACCATTCAAAAATTTCACCTTGAGATTCCTTCCCAGGAAAAGACATGCTGATGGTGCCAATAGGATTGGAAGGCTCAGCTTTAATATCCTAACAGTTAGACTTTCTGTGTTGTACTCCCGCTTGTGACCAGGAAAGAAAAGTATCCTTTGATAACAATGCACACTTCCTCAATACAGTAGCTCTGAATTTCCACCTATCAACATTAACCAGGTCAGCTATTCATCAGAAGCACACGGAAAGTAAATTAGCCATGTCAAGGTGAAAAGTTTTGTGCTCCTTGTCTGCCTCAAAGCACTAATGGGTAGCCTGTTTCTGTATTTCTAAGGCACAATCAGGTTTCTGGGAAAGTGTTTCTTGTATCTGTGAAAGTCATCTCACATTTTCAGGACTACCTACTCACTAAGAGTAGAAGAACTCCAAAGCAGCACCCACTGATGAACTGCAAGTTTTCTGCCAGTCCCCTGCTGCTCTGGTTCTGAGTGCACAAGTCTCACAGTAGCCTGGTTAAAATCAGCACTGAGGAGATTAATTTCTGGCAACTTTTCAGCCCTGATGGCTTTTTACCCAGTCTAGGTTCTTCCTCTACCAGCCAACATATGCTACACTGATGTCTTGAGCATAGATTGAAATTTTCAAAAGGTGAAGTCTCATTTAAAGTGCAAAGTAAACCCTAATTTGGATCTTGCCAAGGATGTGTACTAGTTTAAAATGCATACATTCTGTCCAGTATTTTTACTAAGTTAAAATATACTGAAATGGGCCAAATTTAAACTTAATTGAGTACGGGATTGGTCCAGTTCAACTATACTGTTTTGAAATTATGTTTTATATTAATCTGCACAAGTTTGCTACAAGTCCAGACATTGGGACTTTAGACTTATGTGATTTCATTTTCTTTTTTTGGGGTTTTTTGGGGTTTTTTTTGTTGTGTTTTGTTTGTTTCTTTGTGGTTTTTTGTTTGTTTTATTTCAGCCCAAAAGCTAAAAAAAAAAATAGGGGTCAGATTTAGCTTTACTGAAGTTGTATTGAAAAAAATTATGGGACATGGGATAATGATTTTAAATTACAAAAGGGTAGATTTAGATTAGAAATAAAGAAGGTATTTTTTACAATGAGGGTGATGAGACACTGCCACAGGTTTCCCAGAGGAGCTGTGGATGTCCAACATGAGCACTTGAGGTCAGGTTGGATGGGACTTTGAGCAACCTGCTCTAGTGAGAGGTATCCCTGCTTTTTGCAGGGAGGTTGGGTTGGAACTAAGTGATCTTTGTCAGGTTCCTTCCAATTCAAACCAAATCACTCTGTGGCTATACAATTCTCCTAAAACTGGTTCAAAACCTAACTAACTTGACACATAACCATGGAAGGTACAGACTACATAGGAGAGATGAAGACATCAATCAGAGTGAGATAGGAGAGGTAAAATGATTGCATTTGAAAACCCATAACAAAAGTCCCCAGTAATTTTTTTATAAAATGTTTCTGGATTCACTGGTTGTTTCAAAGACTGAGGAAAAGAGGCGTGAGTCCAAAATTGACAAAAAAGCATTGACAAATTTTCTTCAAAATCAAGTAGAAAGTTGAGCTACTTTTCAACAAAATAGATGGATTCCATAGAATAAAACATTAATGCAAGCAACATAAGAATGTTTACCATTATTTGACCAATCTGTAAAATATCATATAAAAATCTATCAACTCAAGAAGGAGTGATAAAACTTCTTTCCATACTACATTTTCATCAAAACACAAGGCTTATTTGCATTTGGACCATGGAGTATGGACTGGACATCATCACCTTTCTTACATACTCCAGACTGTCACATGAAATATTTCAAGCCTTGTACATCCACCACATTAATGCTGAATACAAAACAGGATGTGGCTGTGTGGCAAAGCTTTCATGCTGTAGACCAGGCACAGTCATCCCAGGTCTATGAAAAAGGCACCACAACCTTCCAGAACAATTGACATAGCACCCAACTAGACAGGGATCAATTCTGTGTTGTGAGCCATTTCTGACCACCACTCTTAGTGTGGGAAGGGCTTTTTCATTCTTTCAAGGGTTCTTTCCCATTGCACAAGTTTTGATACAAAAACACTAGCACAAGATGGGCACAAAACCATCACAGGTTCTGGATGCCCAGAGACAGCCATCACAGTGACTGATGTCTCAGAAGAAATCATCCCCTATGAAGGGCAGCAAATTGAGTACTGATTCACAAAAGGGGAAAACAAAGAAGAATCAGGCATTACTAGTTAACCATAAAATCTAGTCCAGAACAATATAAGAAATTAACTGGAGCCTCTTTGTATATGTCATTTGTCAAAACTTTAAAATTTCAGAACTTTGTTAGCATCCACCAGCATCCCTGATACACCAAAGCTTCATTCCCAAACCTGCACCTAGTAAGGCAGCTATGACAAACTTAAACTTTAAGTTTAAAAGTTTAAGTAAACCACCAAAACATTAAAAAAAAAACGCCCCAGCTTTCCATGCAAGGGCAGAACACTGAAAAGACCTATTGAGAGTCCACACACTGATGCAATCAAGAAAATCATGTTGAACTGTGATAATTTCTGTGGTCAGCACTATCAAGGTGAAATCAATTAAGACATTCTATATATATATACACACTATGAGTTTGAAGTCCTTTGTTTCAAACTCAATTAAGCTACCAGTATCTCCTTTTTCAAATATTTGTCTGACATTGCCCTTTATTCATATTGTTCTGAGGAAAAATCTCTTTTAGTTAATATTTATCCTGGCTAAAAATAAATGAGCACTTAATTCTCAGCTGTTTCAAGCTCTAATTAAAACCAGTTCCACAGCCAGACACAGACACTATTCTAAGAAGAAACAGCCTCAAGTAACACAATGTTCATTGTTAAAGAAAGTGGTTCATAAGCAATTATATCTTGTCAGCTCTAACAGTTAATCTAACCTCTTCAATGACACCCAGTTATTTTCACACTCAACATCCTGCCACGAACCAGTAATTATGGCCTGTACTTGCTATCTCTGCTGACACTGACTTGCAGACTACAGAGACATAGGCAAATGAGCTTATAACCTTAACATAACCAAAGGACACTAAAGAGGTTATTCTTTGCAGCATGACATTTATTCCTGAAATTGTTTGGCCACTAAACAACGATCGTTTCATCATTTTACCTAATTCTAACCAAGCCTCTGCTTCAAATGGAAAGCTTTTCCACTGTATTTTTTTTCCTATTTGCAGCAAGTCATTGAAACAAAATTAATACATGATAAAAAAACTGCAGTGAAGGAAAAAAAAACCCAACCCTGTAGATCTTATTTTGCTTCAGGGAGATTAATGTTTCTCATGCTGGAGAAGGGGGAGAAGGGAAAATTAAAGCTGCCAAGCAGTGGCTGCAGAAGACTCCGAACCCCTTCACTCACCTTCCCAAAAATAAGTGGCAAAAGACATCAGTTCTTAACGTTTGTTTGCAATATGACACAATTCATGACAGAACATCAGCAATAACCTTGAAAAGTCAGGGAAATACTCCTCAGGAAGACCAAGGAGAAAAACATCATCCTTATTGTTAAAAAGAGGGGTAAAGAAAGAGCCAAAGAATAATGGTCAAATTATTTTTCTTACTAAAATACAGAAAAATACAATACCCATGGGTACAGAAAAGCAACATGTTCTAAAACATTTTGACAATCCCTCATGACATGCTCATCACGAGACAAGAAGTTAGTCTTGCACAGTTATAAAAGTGGCTGGGAAACTTTGCTTGGGAAAAATATAAATGGAAACGTGACTTTTAAAAAAGCAATATGGGCTACTTACAGACTCTAAGAATTTGAAGGTCATAACTGAAAAATGGGCTCTCACAATAGCCAGTATCAGCAGGTATCTGAACAAATTTTTCAATTAAATTTTGAAATGTCAACAGTACTTATAAGCAAAATACACTACAGGGTATGTCATTCTATGCATTTGCCTGAGAACACAAGGTGTAAGCTGTGCCTGCAAAGACTGCAAAAGATTGTAAGGATTTTAAGCACTAAAAGGAACTGAAGGGCTGGCATGATCCTCTTCACCTGCTATGTACAGTTGATTGTTAAGAGCCCGAGACTCATTGCTACATCAACAAAATTTGGTATCTCACCTGTGATTTAAATTATTTTCCTTGGAGTCTTCTCTTATTGGCAGCTGATAAGCAAAGCCACAATACAGAAAGATTTTAAAATGAATGATATTTCAAGCAGTTTTTCAAGTTAGAGTTAGAAGTAGTGCTACTTTGCACTTAATGCCTGGTCCTGCAATTTTGTCAGAGTAGGGTACATCTTTGGAAAGTTATGCTTTAGTTTATTGACTTAAGTTTCACGTATGTATGTCATGTATAACCAATTTAACACATGTGACTGAGGTCTAAAGAAGTCTAAAGCCTGTACCCTGAATCATGTTAAGTACCAAAAGAATTTTCTGTTCTCATGAAGCAGATCTTCCTGACCTCTTTGGTCAGAAAACCATATAATTTTCTTCTAAAAGACCTCAGAAATTTGAATAAAGTCTACCCAATATATTACAGTACTTTAATTCTGCTGATTAAGCCATCTGTACAAAGGGGTCAAGTGTTTAAGGAAAGGAAGAAAATGTTCAATATTGCTAAACAAAATTAAGCTTTAAGACATCACCCTAATCACAAACATACATCATTAATACATTTTTCAGTTTTTTCTGTGGCCCAGTGATTCTATCAAAGATTTCATTCCAAAGGACCAGTTCTCTTGGTTACCAAATGACAAAATGTAAAACTTTTCTATACCATCTTTCATTTTCCTTTCCCATATCCACACTCTGTAGTTTGTTGACTACCCTACTACCCTTCAGTGCCAAATTTCTACTGAAAGAAAGTTCCAACTCAGCCAAGAGAACTGAAAGAATTTGAAGCTTCACAAGTCATTATATGAAAACCACTAAAAGGAGAGACATTAATTGCTCTCTCATTTCCTTCTATAATGAACAAGATTTCTAATGTTCAGTTAGGTTGCCATAGACAAGGGCATATCTAAAGAATCAAATTCTATTTTAAATCAGATTAAAATTTATTTATCCTCTCCATAAAATAAAATAATTAAAAAAATAAAAGAAAAGAAAATTCACCAAGGAAATAAAAAGGCATGAAGATAATGTTCTCCCCCCTCTGCATCTTCAGGCAATGGGGTAATTCTTATTATACAGTAAGTAACCAAATTCCAAGAGGTTTATAAACAAATTTAGTCTACTCAAACAATAAATGGTGGTTCAGCAGCTAGACAGGTTTGGATATCCATGTGCAGCTTGGAGAACTGCCTTACAATGCCTCTTCAGAGTGCATTGTCCCAAGCACAGACACTTTACTGGGAGACCAGAAAGTTATTAAATCAAAGCATTTATTATCTTTTCTCTTCCACAGAAATTTTCTTTTGCTAAGCAGATGACTTCTTTTCTAAGAATTAACTAAATGCAGAGAAGAGGAAGATAAATTCTACAATACAGGGTACACTCTAGAAAATCCTGATTACCTGTCCCATTCTCCATGAAACAGAGTGAAGAGGTCATGAGTTTATAACAGGAAGCTGCTTATTCTCCCTATTAGGAGAAGACTGCCTAAAAACAGGTAATGTGTTTTTTGCAGAATATGCAGAAGATAAAAAGTCTGTTTAAGGAAGACTTTGGTAGATGTACTTTCCCTTCATTCCTAGAGCTCTCTAGGAACTTAACAACAACAACAAAAAAAAACCACCAAAACACGTCAGTAGAGAGAGCTGAACTATAAATAGAACATTTTCCTACTAAAATCATTACTAGAATTTCTTCATAAAGAGCTTTAGCTGAAAGAAGTCTGAAAGAAAGCTTGATACGATCCTCTTACAGCCTGCAAAATATCCACTTCTATCCACAACACCAAAACCAAATAGAGAAGCTCTCTCCTGAGTAAGACAGGCCAGCAGAGACATTTAATTATACTCTGTAGCACTTTACTATTTACACAAAACAATTAAAAAAAAATCCACTCCCACTTTTCTTACAGGAAATTAAAAGCCCCGATTATACAATCAGCAGCAGCAACACAAGTGTTACTATTTGGACCATGAGACTCATTTTACAATTAGAAGGGAAAGAGAAGCAAAGAAACAAGTATCTATACTGGCTGTATCTTTATTTCAAAAATACTGTCACATTACATTCACTGAACAGTTTTTTAAGTGACAAAGTCAAGCATTAAGAAACTAACTAAACCAGAAGAGTTTGGCTGAGCAGTTGTAATATTTAGTTCTGTAAATGACAAAAGTATTTTTACAGATCTGCAATTACAAAATGATACACTATTTCTTTCCACTGAAGCCTCAACTCCCAGCAGGTGAGAGAGTGAGAAGGATATAAGTTGCTCAAAGAGCAAGAAAATAATTGATTTATTTTTATCCTGATCATTTGGGGATGCTACACTACCCAGTCTTCCTGTTGGCTTCAGAACTATTAATTTCCTTTTAAGAAGACACTTTTTATCATCACATCATTCAAGCATCAGTGCATGTTATCTTCTTATCTGGCCTGTGCAATAAGAACATAACTTTCCCCTTGTATAAAGACGGGCAGTGAATCATT
Source organism: Peucedramus taeniatus (assembly GCA_013400575.1). NCBI lineage: Eukaryota > Metazoa > Chordata > Aves > Passeriformes > Fringillidae > Peucedramus > Peucedramus taeniatus. The sequence continues at coordinate 71,175 of WBNO01004493.1, forward strand.
GATGGAGCTGGAGACAGAACTTCAGAACTTGTCTCCAGTCACAATTTTACAGACTGCTCATTCCTGTACTTCACAGATGGACTTATCATGTAATGTTCCCATGTACCTCAGGAAAAATGGTAAGAGTCCAATTTTGCCATAAATAACATCCAAAAGGCAGATAACTTGCAATTTTAGTGGCCAACCATGCTAAAGTTGTTTTAATTAATCCTTTCAAGAGGAATTGAGGCTCATATACAGCTTCCTTTGTATATCACTCATTTAATTCACAAGACCAGCTTTCCTATCCTTGTAATCTCTTGCTTCCCTGCACACATGGTGAGACATGGCACTTTCAGACCACAGCCCCAGCATCTTGCCTTCACTCTTACCAAACCTATCGAGTCTTGTCCATCTGTTAACCATGTATTGTTAAAAAAAAAAAAAAAAAAAAAAAAACTGCCCTTCTTGGAGAAGTGATACAACTTTCTTCTTTCAAGTGATACGATTTCCTCCCTCCTTCCCAGTAAAGCACCGTACGCTGCTGACAGAAGGTGTGGGACCAGATTTTGATAAGAATATTTGTGCTCAGGCAGTGTTTTGACAAGCTGCCAAAATTCTGCAGACAACAAAAGCAATGAGAAAAAGAGTATCTGTTTTCAATCTTTTGTAACTTAGCTAAAAAAAATACTCTAGGATTTCAAGCAACAAAGAAAAAGCACTTTTTTTGGCTTTGCAATTATCTCTGCTGATTTCCAAAGGCCTGCAGTAAATAATAGACATAATAGAGGTACAAGAATCTTTTTTAATGAAAAGTGTTAGACAACCTAGACAAGAATAAAAGGACATCAACTGCAGACTCTTGATGCCCTTAAAAAATAATTAAAAGTGTAGTTCATCAGACAGCAGCTGTCTGAATTCAAGCAGTAGCCATGGGCCAGATAGTGTACAAATCCCAAATTCACCTCAGTGAAACGATACTTCCACATCTGTGCAATGTTGACCTCATTTCTTCCTTTCCCATCTCATACTGTTCCTGGTCTATCAACCACATGCAATTAAAATAAAGTTGTCTGAGGATGTGTCATTTATTGTATATGGTTCATTTCCCCACCCAAAGAGAAGGCAGGGAAAGCAGAGGGAACCAGCTACGAGAGACAATCTCTGAATTGGTAGCTATTGAAAGTGCACCCGCTGCCACCAACAACCAGCAAAATTTTGATCCTAAAGTGTTGAACTACAAAGATAACTGCACAAAGACATCTCCATGGAGGTTTCTATGGAAAACATTCTATGATGCAGCTTCAAACAGCTTGGCAGGGGGAGCAGAGAGAGGGAGAGGGGGAAGGCAGGGAGGTGTCACACAGTCAAAGACTCCAAACTTTATGTAACATGTGACACTGAAATCTCCTTGTTCTTGTGCCCAAAATATTAAACACAGTGAGAAAGCAGCGCCCCTTCTTCACCAGAAAATGTGGACTATACAAGATGATGATTAATTGTTTCAAAAATGCATATGACTGATTTTTAGGTAATCCTGTGAAATCATCCTCTTAGCATTACAAAATATCCACACAGAGCCATCTTATTTCAAAACTTTCGTTATTTAAATGTTTTCAACAGGTTTGATTTGGCACTGAATTGTAGGGAATTCACTGCTCTGAAATGTCAATATACCATTAGATGGTCCTAAAAGAGACAGCACTGTTGCTAATGACTCAAGAGGTATTTGTGTTCCTCTGCACATCTAGTCATATCATGGGACAGGGACAGAATGCACATCTTTAGCCTAGAAACTACTCTTGAAATTCAAGCACTTTCCCCTCAATGTCTGATTACCTACTAGAATTAAACTTATTTTTTCTGATTAGCTACTAGAATTAAACTTATTTTGTCTCTGATATAGCTATGATTTGGTCTATTAAAGTCTTTGAGAACTGTGATCAAGGTCTCAGCTGTCCCTAAAATTAAATTTGGGATGTTGAATATCCAACTGAATAGGACAAGGAAGAATGGCTTTAAACAGAAAGAGAAGAGGTTGAGATTGGATATGAGGAAGATATTTTTTACTGGGATGGTGGTGAAGCACTGGAACAGGTTGCCCAGAGAAGCTGCTGATGCCCCATGCCTGGAAGTGTTGAAGGCAAGGCTGGATGGGGCCCCAAACAACCTGATCTAATGAAAAATATCCCTGCCCATGGCAGGAGGGTTGGAACCAGAAGAGGATCTTTAAGGTCCCTTTGAACACACACCATTCTATGATTCCATGCAACAGGAATAGGAGAGCACAAAAGTGCCACAGCTGGACACAGACACAATGTGGATGTGGAGAAATGCTATACAGCTGTTCCCCCTATGGCAATCAGTGGCCCTCATGTAATGACGGGGACAACAAAAGGGGACTAGTATGTCCATTATCTCTCTCATAAATATTCCCCAGCAGTGGTATGGGAAAGAAAATCTATCAAACACTATGCAAGAGGAAATCACCTCTCTTTTTTCACATCAAGCACGGAAATAATTTAGTCAATAGAATATTCAGTCACAAAAGAGACGCAGGCTCTTTCTCTAGACTAATACACCCAAGGAAAAAAAGTAGCTGATGTTTAACTGTGATTTCAACATGCACTGAAAAGTACAGCTGAATGCTCTTTTGGAAGGATGGGATGAACTCTACTAAGACGAAGATGGAAAATGTTATTTCACCCACTGTCATCACTTCATTAGACTTCTCCCTATTGTTGAAAGATATAAAACTTTTTCCTCTAATGAGTTTTATTTTGTGAGTCATTATGCTGCTTCCTTTGCAACTCAGAATCCTACCTGCGATTGTACCACAGGCCTAACTTGAAGCAATATGATAAACATCATAGACTGGAGTAGGTTGGAGGGGACTTTAAAGACCATTTAGTTCAAATCCCACTGCTATGGGCAGGAACACCTTCCACTAGATCATATTGCTAAAAGTCCTATCCTGTCTGGCCTTGAACACTTAGAGCGATGGGACATCCAGAACTTTTCTGGCCGACATGCACTAGTGCTTCACCACCCACTTTTCTTTCTAACAACTAATCCAAATCTGCCCTCTTCCCATTTAAAACCATTGCCTCTTGTCCTGTCACTCTCTGCCTCTATAAAAGGTCCCCCTCTCTCCATTTCATAAGGGTACATGAGTACCCCCTCGAGGTACTGTAAGGCTGCAATGAAGTCTCCCTGGAGCTTTCTCCATGCTGAACAACCCAAGATCTCACAGTCTGCTCCGTTGTACAGAAGGTTTTCCATCTTTGTGGCCCTCCTCTGGACCCACTCTACAACGTGGGTCCACTCTACTTTGTGCTGAGGACCCCAGAGCTGGATGCAGCTCTCCAGGTAGGGTGTCACGAGGGCAGAGGAGAAGGAGAAGCACCTCTCTCAACCTGCTGGCCACACTGCTTTTGATGCTGGCCAGGATGTGGTTGGCCTTCTGGGCTGCAAGTGCACGCTGTTGCTCAGGTCCAGCATCTCAGGTCCAGCTTTTCACCCACGGGAATCTCCAAGTCCTTCTCTGCAGAGCCACTCCCAGTGACTTCTTCTCTCAATCTGTACACATATCTGGGGTTGCCCCAACACAGGTGCAGGACCTTGCACTTGGACTGTGTGGACAAAGTACCAGAGAGGTGCTTACCCTTTTGTTCTCCCTGCAAAAGCTGATGCAGGTAGGAGGCAGCACCGTGGGATCTATCCCAACCACTCCCCCTAGCCTGCCTGGGTAGACAGTGGAGAACAGGCTAGAAAACCCTTTTCTTTGATATATTTATATATCTCATATATATATATATA
>WBNO01004494.1:0-137655 GCA_013400575.1 Peucedramus taeniatus
AAAAAATCCAGCCCTTCAAACTTCCAGCAATTTCTAAACTCTGCCTAAAATGAGTGCCCATACATGGAAAGAGCTCTACAGAAGGAGAGATCTCATATCTTTGCCCCTCCCAGGCCCAGAATTCTCATCATTCGTGAATGGGAAGTAAGCCAGCAGAGAACAAGTGCAGCACAGGACACAGACACTATTTGTTGTGTATATCACATAGGTTTTGGTATGGACAGTACGTATATAAAGGCACAAGAGCAAAACTTTTGAGGAGCTTTTTGCTCAAATATAAAGTAGCAAAGTGCGGAATCAGAGGCTTTTAAAATAATTTTCATTGAAATACATTGCAACCAGAGAATAGCTCCCATTAAACAGAATAGAAAGGGATATTGGGTGAAGTAATGAATGGATACCATTGTTGGTGTGCGAGATGGAGATCAAGAGGTTGGCGTCAGGTTTTTTGTCTGCTTGGTACAACAGTTTCTTACGCTGTACAAATGAGGAGGAAGAAGTGCATTTTTATACTACTTGGATTAGTTTCAGGCCTTCTGTGATGAGAAAAAATTGTTTTCTTAGATGTACTGCCTGTATTTGCTGGCTTGTGCCATATTAAAACTTAGTTTCAAAGTGTGAAAAGTTTTCTGAAAAAAATGCGCTATCTAGGCAGCTTAAAGTAGATCAGTTTCCTCTGCAGCATTTACAGAATAAACATGAAACTCTTCAAAATATCCCAGAAAAGTTCTTTGAAATAGCTTCCTTTTCAAATATGTTCTTCTTTTTCTCTACTTCTATCTTTTTAAACAAGGACAATTTACTGGCAAGCAGGATTCTGTTGTATGCTGAACCTGCTGAACCTGAATTTCACAACTATACATAATCATGATAGGTGACTACATTATGTAAGTAGAGCCATTTTTCAGCATTCTAATAAAAGAACTTTTAAAGCGATGAAAAACTGGTGTCTGATGGAATTTCTCCTCAATAGCAGCAGTGTTTGGTTAGGCTTGTTAACACTGTTTATGGTAAACATTTAATTTCCTTTTAGTCTTTAATTTTTGTGTGGTTAGTCAGTACCACTGAAGGGTGGTACTGTGATTTCTGAAAAGATGAAGGGACTCAGACTGTGATTTCTGGAAAGATGACTTCCCTCCTTCTGGTAAGTGAAGTGCAGACACTGGCCATGCTGTACATTTTAACACAGCCCCCAAGGATCCCTGGCATCTGTAAGGCAAGCCAGGCCTTACAGACTTCTGAAATTTAACTTCTCTTCTGAGGGAGTCACTGGCTGCAAGAATAAAAAGTTGTGGTCTTTCCCCTCCTTACCACAACCACTTCTATACTCAGCAGATAACAAGCACCAAAAAAACCTAGCTGTGGGATTTCCAAAAGGAGAGAAGTGCTCTACAAACACATATCCAATGTAACGTGATATCTCTTGGCAGTCTTTGCCACTTCCTTTTTGGAATTTCAACACTTTGGCATCTAGTGGTATCACTATAAAACAAAAGCAACAAATGGCATAGATGGCACAGCACCGCTAAATGCCTATTTTGTCCTTTTGTTCAAGAAGCAGAACCAACTATTTGCACCAAAATTGTGAAGCAGCTTAAAAAAAGACAATTGTTCAAACAAAAGAATGCTTTGAGTATTAAGTGGATCCTTGTGTATTTTAGAGCTAAAATGTATATTGTTGCCCTGAGTTACAAGAGAGCTCTGTATGGCTGAGAGTTAAAAATTGTGTGAACTAAATTAGTTTTTTTCAGTGCAGACCAAGTCATTTATAAGAAGCTGAGACATTCACACTTGCATTGACGTCAGCAGGCCTGGAGTATTCAGCCCTTTAAAAAAATCAGGACACTGCTCTGCTGTCTGCCTTAATGTTTGTCACAACATTTGGGCCCTATTAAACCCACACAGACTACTTAGAGATAAGAGCCTCTGTATCTTATTAAGCAGTCCTTCCAGCCATGCACTTTTACATTACTTTCCTGTCATTTGTTTAGGCCCCTGAAACTGAGCTGCACAGCAGAAACCAAAAAATATACAGTAGCCATTATTGGCCAATAGAATACAACAGCCTTTGTTTCCCTGCAAATTGCTCCTAGGGCTGAAGAACTTGTTTCCCTACAGTACAATTTACCAGTGTAAATCCACACAGGCTGCAGTAGAGCAGGGCACTCCTCCAGAGGCACGGCCAGTTATGAAAAACCTTGTTCCACCTTTGTTTATCAGATCTCTATTCATCACCCTTCCAGACACTTCTGCTTTCCCATGTTTTCCCAGGGAGGGGTGGGATGGTTGATGGGTTGTGAGATAGATGATAAGATATACCTGACTGGGGAGTTTGAATAGTTTGTTTAAAGAAACCCTGTTGAGTTTTGCAGACATCCTGTCCTCTGACTGCTGCTAGAACATCGCGTGTGAAACAGCTGGAATTTCCAAAGCTGCTCTTTATATAAAATAAATACATGAATGTATCCAAAATATATTTCATATTTAGGTAAAATACCTTGATCTAAATAATTTTTGGTAGGGAAAAAACAGCTGACAAGCACTCTATTCTTTCTTTTCCTGGCAGTCATGGCTTATTCTACAGCACTAGTAAAAGTAAAAGCAAGAGTCAAACAACTTTTTTACACAACCATATATTTTCATTTGGCTTCATATGACAGTGAGAAAAGTACTGATATGTCTGCAATCAAGTGCTTAATTTTCTAAGTCAGATCTAACTATTCAGGTAAATAAACATATGAAGGAAAAAAACCCTCAGATTAAAATTACCGGTCGGAAGCAGTGCCATCTCTAACACCATGCTTTGTATCTATTCACATGGTTTCTGGAAGACATATTACTTTTTATTAAATCTCTGTGAGCCAAGAACCACAGTAGCATCTGCAATTCAAATCCTACAGGGAAGACATTATTTACCTGTCAGATAAACTGCTGCTTAGTTTTGTCATTCCTGAAATTTGCCAAGTCAAAGACTTACAGAAGTTAAACTTCTATTTATTTTTTTAAAAAAGCAACCAATGCTAGGAACTTAAACTTATCTCAGCAGGTGTTAACCATAAAACCAAGTGGCAGTGCTTAAATACCTTCACTTTAACTGTTTCACTATTAATCATTTTGGCAGCCACACCACTGGTTAGTGATTATCAGAAGCACACACTGATTTCACGCAAGCAGAGATAAGAGCTAATTCTGCTCTGCTTTTACAGCACCAAGATATGATCAGGTGCAGCCTCTGTAATGAACGGGTGAGCGGTACTTCCCCAACGGAGAGGGGAATTATATCCTTTCCCAGGTACAAGATTTGCCTTTGCCACCTGCATGTCCAACCTGAAAACAGACTACTCCAATCTTTTCACACCAGAAGATTCCTTGAATGAGCTCTAAAGCCTGCAGCTTCTCTCCCTTCTTTTTCTGCCACAACTGTTTGCCTTTTATACTTTCTATCTAAAAATCTGCAGGACCCAAACAATCTGTGCATTTCCTCAATTACACAAGTAAATACACCAGATATCCAACTTGAGAAATAGGAAACAGAGCCATGTGAGCTACAGTGAGCATTGATAGTCTTGGGAAGGCAATTTAGGGAAGCAGTACAGCACAGTCCTGGGACACGGACAGAATCCAGCTGTTATATAACATATGAATCCTGTCCTTATTTCCTAGGATATTTGAGAAAGGTATTGTCCTTCCTCCTTTGACACCACAGTCATGCATTCTCTGTGTTCACAGAGCAAAACCACTGTCCTGTCTTATGCAAGTGTGGAGAAGGACAGCTTGATTTTAAGCATGTAGGAAAAGGAACAACTGTTAAATGAAACAGCCTGCAGTGACCTAATTCAAGCAAGCTCTGTCAGGTGATAATCTTTCTCACCCTTTCTGTGTCATTCCCTGAAGTACATAAGTGTTCAAAACAGTTTTAAAACATTCAGAAATGTGAGAGAAGTAGCTGTCCTCCTGTGCAGCTCTGACAAAGGTTAGAATTCCCAATATAGTCGCTGGTTGCAAAAGTGCTCTTAAGCTGCTGTTTCACTGGGTTCATGTCTGAGTGCCACTAATCAAATTAACTGTGATGGCTGCAGTAAGCTGTTTACAGAGATGAAAGACCTACCAAAAGAAGTTTCTGTTACAGCTTATGAAGCTGAATACTGTTAAGCACATAAACACCCACTGCACAGAAAATCTTGACTTTTTTCTTTCTGCAGTTCCTCACTATAGGGTCAAGAATACTTAACTGTTCTTGTTAATTCTTCCACATGTCCAAAAATCCCTCTTCCAATCGTATAACTGTTTATTATTTTTCCCCTGAGAAAACAAAAAAAAAAGAAAAAAAACATTTATTTTTGTTGCCTCTCTTAGAAAAAATAAAAAAGGTAATAGAAGCAGTAAACAATGATTTAATAGAATAGATTATTACAGTATGATGGTTGTGTCAAGCCACAAGTTCTTCCCCATGGTGCAGTTAAAAAAAATCAAAAGGCAGTCAGGAGTCTGTTCCAAACCAGGGAACTGCCAACCAGGCACTTTTAGCCTGTCAGACTGTTGTGACTTTGAAAAGGAATATCAGGCTGTTGATGGTTGTGGAAAGCATCACAGAAAAAAAAAAGAAAAAAAAAAGAAAAAAAAAAAGCAGCTATTGAGATGACACAGGAGGCCCCTCAGCCCCTCAGACACAAGCAATTACCTGTAACTACAGCAACCCAGGAAGACAAAGGAAGGCAGCAGACACGGTCTGTGCACAGAGGAGGATGGTGGCCCCAGCTCTTTACCAGGATCTGGAGCAGATGCCTGAGGACTCAAGGTCTGGGAGCTCTCTGCAACATTACAGATCTTCTAAGGGTCACTCACACAGGATTTGTAATAGGCTTTCTCTCAGTTCCCATCAGCCCATTTCTTTTACTTCACCATCAGAATACTCTCCTTCAGTGTTGGCTGAGGACAGTCATGCAAACCAAAAGTGCTGAAAAGATGACTAGTTTATGGAGCAAACAGATGTTTTCTAGGAAGTCTTATGAAAAGTTACAAAACCTGTCTCCTCCCTCCATTTTCTCATTAAAATATACGAAAGCCATAAAAACCCGTACTTTTAAAATATTTGATACCAAAATATCTGTTCTTAATTTGCACAGGTTAAGTGGAAAGAAGGAAAATGAAGCCTCAGACTGCTTTGCACCTGCAGCCCTTGTTAAAGGAGTACAAGGTAACTGTGCCACTAATGAGTGCCCACTCTGGAACAGCTACACAGCGGGCACAGTGCTGGCAAATCACAGAGCTCCTTCTAAATTAGGTCTGAGAACCCTCCTGACAGGAAGAATTAATTAGTGGTATTAATAAAGTCAGAGGTCTCTTCCTTTGATAGTATTACAATTCTCCTAAATAAATATGTAGCATAAGGTTCCTCTGGATTTCAAAGCAGAGAAAACCATGTTTTCATGTCTTTTTGGCATTAGTAACCATTTATGTATCCACTGAATGTACAATCATTTTATCTAATGATAATATCATCCAGTCAGTCAAATGACTGCCAAGTTTCTCTATTGTAATCCAACAATGAAGAAAACATCTTCATCTCACCACATCTTTTCACCACTCTGACATCTTGACATCTTCAATTTTTTCCCCTCCAGTTTTAGCTCTTAAGACAGGCAGCGCTAGATTAATACATGCTTAAAAGTGGTTCTCTGCAGACTTCACAAAAGGGGAGAATTTTTTTAGCTCAGCACAAATTTGTAGCAACTGATACTTTACCAGAAACTTCTTTTTGAATATTTTGCTTCATAAAATAAATCTGTTCCTATCATTAATCTCAGAACCATACTGTTTCTGTACTTAAAGAGATTTTCTTTGTGATTCTTGGGTGAATTTATCTATGATTAAAAAACATTACAATCAGTTACATTAAAAGATTAGGGTAATTTCTAAATATAGAGACCAAAACTGTGCTTGGAAAATACAGAAATACTAACAAGCCATCATTTAATCAGTTCAACAGCTATTTTTTAACTCAAATTAGGATAAAAATGGATAACAAGAAAATATTTTCATTTTATACATGATGCACCAGATTAGCCCTCAATGGTCAAGTACTAAACACTGCAAAGGCATAAATACATAAAATGGGACAAAAGGCTATTAAAGCTTAGCATGGAGAAACATGAAATAACCCAATACTTCCTGATACAGCTTCCTAGAAACTGCCAGTATTAATTTGACCAGATAACTTTCAGAGGCAGAATTATTTTTCTGCAATGTAAATAGTCTCTGATGTGAGAGAGAGAACCTTTTCTCTAAGATAAAAGCTGGCTTTTAACAAAGCACATCTTAAGCTTCAGACTAGTGACATATCACAGCTTGCTTTGAAACATGGAGAGCTGCTGGCATTGGATGTATCACCCTCACGATACATCAAGCCAGGGAATTCTACAATGGGGAGCACATTAGTAAAAATTACCTTTAAAGACCAGTGTTTGCATTCATGAGCACAGCTGATGTAAAACAGATGCCTTTGTGCTTAAGCTCCTATTTTAAGCCCAGACACAAAGCATTTTGTGCCTGTACAATGAGATGTGCTGCACCACCAGTCCTGTATGTGCAGAACTCTGCAGACCTGGCTGCTGGGATGTTCTGCTGCTCTGCCACGGGGATGTCTGTGCTGAGAGCTGGGGTGATGGGGGCTGTGCACAGGCCCCAGGGACAGCAGGGGTGGGAGCAGAGTGTACAGGGCTCCCCCAAGGCTGCACCATCCCCAGCTCTCTGCCAGATCTGATAAGCACAGATACATGACAGCTGATGGTGATTCCATCTGTCTTGCGGTGGGGACTGACATGACTTGCCATGAGAAAACACTTTACCAACAGATAATGAAGTCTTAGTGGGATTTTTAGGAAGAAAGCAGCTAGACCACCAAAGATGCTATTAATATTTGATTTCTTGCCAAGGAGACATGCAAAGCCCTACCAGGCAAGCCTGCAGCAACAGCTGCAACACGAACACCTCAGAGAGGACTTTGCTCTCACACATCTTCCAAGGCCTGTGAAAGGCCCAGAGAGACCTCTGAAGTTCAGGTACTACCCTTGCCCTTACCCCAGCAGGATGGAGGCAGGAGGAGACAGCTGCACTGCTCCCAGTGTTGGCACTGCTGCTGAGCAGGGCAAGCCAAACCCAGCAGTGCCTGGCAGCCTGACCACACTGCCAAGGCAGGAAGAGAGGATGCTCACAGCGCAGCAAGGATTTGCCCCCTCTTCTTCATCTCCTCACTTCCCCACATAAGACAGCAACAGACCACATGGCTGCAGGATTTCACCCACCACAGCCAAGATTTCATCATGACTCAATATTATGTGTAGTGGTCCCTTTTTCCCCTGAGAGTCTGCACACCTTAAAGATAACAGGATCAACCAAGCCCCCCCTGAAGTCATACTCTTCCCATTTCCATGAGGCTTTGGGTCTGCTCCTTAATGTACTGCTGATGAAGTGTTTTAAAATCTATACACTTGACTTTCTCCAGCTTATTCAGTACAAATGATGCTGCTTCTTATCTACAAATATAAATTGTTTTGTTGTTTATGTGTTTTTGTAAAGTGAGTCCTTGCTGCACATTGAAAAGCTGCTCTCTCTATCAAAAGGCACAACTATGTGTCTTGCTAGAAGTAGCATTATCTATTGCCAGAGATACCAGTTTCATTTTTTGATTAGGGAAACATGTACCAATGCTGTTCTAGTTAATACAGCAGCTTTACTACACAGGTCACACGGGAGGCAATATATTAACTGTCCTACTGAGGAATGCAAACAGCACGGAGTGTTTGGATTTCCAGCATCCTTGAAAAGTGACTTTGCTATTATACTAACGATGCCCCAGTGAGTGATCATTTTCAGGTACTAACAACTCTTGAAAATAACTCCTTCAGTCTAATTACGCTGCCAGATTAGAGAAAGCCTTTCAGTGAAGTTTATGGGCCAGATTCTTAGTCACTGTAAACAGTCATAACTCCACAGGTTCCAGAAAGAATAACCCAATTTATACGCTGGACCTACCCCTCTCTTCTGTAAACCCTGTGTTAAGGGTTATGTAATAATTAAGGATGAAGGAATAAAAAAAGCCAAACTCCCTGACTTGATTCAAGCAATGACTTTGCACACACTGAAATAAGGATGAAGAGAACCAGGCTTCAAGAGATCAGTTATAACTAGAAGATAAGTTCAGTGCAATAAAGGCCATTCAGCATAACACAGAGAACTCTCTGCCACATTTTGGAAGAATGCATTTTAAATCTGTCAGTTGCCTCTGAAGGTCCCAATCCTGCAAAGCTCACTCATGATTTAACTTTATGTGGTATACATAATCCCACTGAAATCAGACTATACACAGTCCAGACAGACAAGCACAGTTAAACCACTGGATAAAGTAAGGAGAAAGTCCTTACTTATGCCTGGACAAAGTCCCCTGGATTCCTTTTCATTTTGAGACTTGACCTCTAAACATACAGAGAAATATCAGGCATTTTGCTTAGAAGAAATTGCCCTGATTTTCAGTGGGTTTGGGTCTACTTCAGAGAAAATCATCTATTATTTCTCAAACAAAAGGTCTGATTCTCTATGGACATGTTTTTAATTCTTCTCCAATATGGAAAAAAATAACCAAAATTGCCAAAATAAGGAAGCATAAATAATTAATTTTCATTAATTCTGCTACAGTTCTTGCCTTCTAAATTCATTTGAAGCCTGTGTTCTAGATCAGCAGCACAATGTTAAAGCTGGTTTGAGGCACAGAGCTCTTAGGTGTCATATACCAAATGACAAAATATTCAATAAAGTCACTACCTTGCTCCAGCAAGAAAAATGTTTTTCTCAACATGAATACGGAGAACTAAGAAAGATGGGTGCTTTTAGCTCAAGTTTTAGAAGAAATGCACTAGCCAGAAACAAGGCAAAAAGCCAACAACTACTAGATCAAGAACCTGAAATTTACATTTAATCAACCTCAATTAAGGACAAGAAATCAATTTAACACACTGTCTGCAGAACATTTACTCTGGAAGCATCTTGTATGATGCAGCACTTCTAAAATTACTCCACAGAAATCAGATGCTATTAAGGAAAGTACAATGGTCAAAGAAAATATGCCACAGAAGTCACTGAAATAGAACAAGGAATTTCTTTATTTGGTTTCCCAAAACTTCAAACGTAACCTTTGATAAGTTGAATGTTTGATCTTTTAGCTACCAGCGCAATTTCCTAGTTACTTTTATAAACTGGAGCTTTCAAACTCCTACCTACTCCCAGTGATCTCTGCATACTGGCTTATTTAATATTCCCTCAGCTTATCTCAAGTCTCAGTGCATCAAGGCTTTTTAGTTGCTATGGCCCTAAGCATGGAACATGAAAGAAAAGGATATCTGGGAGCCTCATTCTATATTTTTGATTTAAAAACAAGGCCTGGGAGCCTGCGGCATGTCCCCAGTCATTTTCATTTGTTTGGGAGCTCCCACTTACACTTGGGGCATTCCATTTTCACAGGGTCCTTCCTCACATATTCACTCAGACACGTAGAAATATCAAAGCTCTATCAGATTTGTAACTCTCTTTCAGTACAAAATGGGATGCCTGCTTGCATAATAAGCAAAAGGGACTAAACTGTTAAACTGGTCAAAGGGGTCTTGTCCAAAATCCCATGGCCTAGTTTCCTACTGGTCATTGTGGTGCAGTCTTCCTAATCCCAGTACTCATACAAGAAGCATTTACTTTGCACAGCCCAAACAACTCCTTCAATGCAGCACCATTGCACTAATCTGGTTGTTGTCACAAGCCCAACAAGAGCTGATAAGCACAATATGTTACATAAAGTATGAGCAGACAGCAAGAGAGCACTACATTCACACTGTCTGCTTCTGTTATTCCTAGTAAAAAAGGCAAGATATCTTTGTGAGCACCTTTGAATTAATGTGCTTGTATCATCTCAGGCTTGCAGAAAAGGTAAAGTATGTGTAAGAGGGAAGGAATTTGGAATATCTGAGCACAGCTTTTCCTGTCCAGTTGTACCACTGAGAGAGAAGCACTCTCAGCCTGGGAGCTGCACTGACACCAGCTCTGAAACCTTCTTAAATTGGAGACTGAGGTATTGCAGAAATGCAATGACTCTCACGCTGTAAAGACACCACCAGGTGGATCAGCAATGCAGGGTGACAAAACACAGACTACTCTAGATCGAGGTGCTGACAGCTCTTCTGGGACAGGGAAGCTCTTGTGGCAAAGAGACAGCAGAAGCAAATGAAGCCCCTTCATCCTATACCCCTTCTCCAGGAAGACGGGTGCATGACCACAGTGCACTTGATTCTGCCAGCTCAAACACCTCATCACAACTGCCTGGGGCTGGACTCAGTTGAGGTTCAGGTCTGAGAAAAACAACAGGGATGAGAAATTACCTTTTCATCCTTTTCATTTCTGTCAGTGTTTTTATTCTAAAAGTATATTTTGCTTGGTCCCTTGGACTTCTTGCTTGAAGCACCAGGAATACTTCATTAGCTCAGCCAGAGCAATCCTGACAAACCAAGCACTGCTAGTGAGAGAACAGTTCCACTGACTTTGGAGACCCCATGGAAACCTTAGGATCTAACGCAGCCTACACCTCAAACTTCTCACTGCTGTACCTGAAATCTCCCTGCTATTTTACAATCTGGCTCAGCTCTATGTTGCACTGCAATGTGCAATGCTCAGTTTACCCTGGCAGGATGGCACTACCCAATAAGTTCACTGCCAAGGTAAAATGCTATTGTCTAGAAATGTGAGGATGTGCTGTTCCCTTCAGACTTATTCTGACAACAGCAAGAATCAGACCTCACATCTTTCTCTAAATCTCCCTCATTCAGCAAAGAATGTTGTATACACAAAGTAATCCAAACACTTAAAACAGTATTTCACATCCAGCTTCTGGAATATTTCAACTTTGCCTGGGAGCTTTAAAAGAGCACTAGTTATAGAGATGTAAATATGGGTCCAAAGAAATCACCAGCTATTATACATATGAGGAAGGAAAATTATCTCTACTGAATTTAAAATATGCTGTAGACTCTCATTTCCATTTTGTCCTTTGCTGTAAAGACTGGCAGACATATATATAGTGGTATAGAAGAGAAATTGGGAGCCTTTTACTGCTGGGGAGAATACAGAGGTGGTGGATAAGGGTAAAAGCTGAATATTCTCTTCTATTTTCCTCCTCCCAGACAAAAAATGCTGTTCATTCAAAAACATGGGAAGGCTGGCACACAGTGGTAAAGGCTGCCTAAGATAAAAATTTCCCAAGTAACAAATTTCCAGCTAATAAAGATACAAAAAGTGAAGAACTTCTGTACAGAGAGAGTGCCTTAAATATTTTTTCCACTTTCAATTTCTGATTATTTGAAAATCTTTGATTTCTGCTCTTTGAAACTAACTGAATGCTATGCATGATATCTCTAAGTTAAAGCTTGCTGGTTTTAAATCATTGTGTTCACAAGCAGCTTCACTGACATTAACATACAGTTAGAATTATTGTAAAGTTCAATTAATAAAGAAAAATTCTGTCCTTGGAAGTAAGCAACATTTTAGATGAGCACGGAAGAAGACATTACAATACTACCTTTCTTTGTGAACTCAGTTATGATTTATATGTGCTTGCTGTTGTTCATTAAAGTTTCATCAAAAATAATGACTCATCAATGGAAAATGAAACTTTGCTACAGTGCAACTCTTTTGGAGCTTTTCACCTGAATTTCTCAAAGAAACCTAACTATTACTCATTTGAACTCGGCAATAACTGTGACATAGATACAAAGCATATGACAGATATTGCTGAGTGCTGTGGAACACGATTCAAAAATTATATAGACCATAACTCAGCAGATATTACTACTATGTCAAGTATGCTGCAGCACTCAGGGAACTTCAGCTCCTTCTCCACTGAGAGTTCCTAGTAGTCACGTGCCTGAGCAGTTTAATGAAACAGGTATATTATATGCTGCCAGAAAAATGAAGGTTTCTGTGAGAAGGAAAAGATATACTTGGGGAGTTATATGCAATTTAAATTTATAATAAATTCCAGATGTTGTAAATTGTGCTCTGTTTTAGGGGAGTGCTATTCCCAAGCTTGGAATTTCTTAGGGGTGATTAGAGATATTTTAGGGGCTCATTTTCTTATGCCTGTTTCTCCTCCACAAATACACGTTTGACCCCAACACATGGACCATCTGTGCATGTAGATGAACAAACCCAACCTGTTATAGATGTTTTTGGGCTTGTTACCTGGTATTTACACATAAATCACACCACAGCATATGGAGACCTAGGAGTCTAAATAGGACTAAGTACTGTGGGGTTCTGAAAGGAGGTGAAAGCGCTGGACCCCAGCATGCTTAGGGGATGATGATTCAAGAAGCCACCCTGACTGCAGGAGCAGGCAAGAAAGCAGCATCCCACTATTTTTAATAGCTCCACATTGTAGCACTGCAGGGGGTTCTTGTGACCCAAGTGCAGGACCTGGCACTTCACCTTGTTGAATCTCACACCCTTGGCCTCAGTCCATCACAATCCAGCCTGCCCAGATCCCTCTGCAGAGCCTTCCTGCCCTCCAGCAGATCCTCATTCCCACCCAACTTGGTGCTGTCTGCAAACCTGCTTGGAGTGCACTTGCTCTCCTTGTCCAGATCATCAGTGAAGACATAAACCAGGGCTGGTCCCAGTACTGAGCTCTGGGGAGCCCCCCAGATGTAATTCCATTCCCCACATCTCTCTGGGCCCAGCCATCCAGCCCATTTTCACCCAGCAAAGAGAGCACCTGTGCAAGCCCTGAGCAGCCACGTTCTCCAGGAGATGCTGTAGGAACAGTGACAAAGGCTTTACTACAGACCAGACAGACACATCCACAGCCCCTCCTCATCCACAGAGCACGTCATGGAAGGAGATGAGGCTGCTCAAGGACTGCCTTTTCTATGCCTGTGACTGACCCCCAGGTTGTCCTGTGCCATGGATGGCCCTCAGGCTGATCTTCTTCCTGACCTTCCCCAGCACCGAGGTCAGGCTGGCAGGCCTGTGGTTCCCTGGATGCTCCTTCTGATCCTCCTGGAAAGATGCACCCCACTGGCCACACTGCAGCCATCTGGGACCAGCTGGGGTACCAGGGCTGATGGTAAATGATGGAGAGCAGTTGGACAAGCTCTTCTTCCAGTACCTTCTCTGCCCTTAGGTGGGCTCTATCCAGCACCAGAGACTTGGGAGGGTCTAAGTGGCTCAGCAGGTCATCACCCACTCCCTGCTGGTTGCAGCAGGTCTACTCTGATGTTCATCCCTCTCTCCCATCTCAGGGGGCTGGTTGCCCTGAGGATAACTGGCTTTTCTGTTGAAGTCTGAGGTAAAGAAGGTATTTAGTACCCCTGTTGAATCTAAAAAAATCAATTAAACTGCAAGGTTCACATTAGTATGTTATGCGATTTTAAATTATGTTAAAACAAAATTTACTACTTAACATAGTTGTTTTTGTCCATCAAACCTGTGTTTCTGAGAAATGGATAACATATTTGTTTACCAAAAAATACCTGTCCTGAAGCCATGTTAATTGACATCTCCCATTTTTATTCTTAAATTGTGTTTACAGTCTCTATTTAACTAATGTATTTATTATGCCTCTGCGTGACCTGTAGCTAACCAGCTTAGTTTCCTCTTCTCCAAAAACCAAATTTCCCCACTTTTCTTTTTAAATCAGTGAAAAAAAACCACTGCTGATCATGTCTATTAGGTCTCTGACAAATTTTCTGAATCTGTGGTTTTAAAAAAACCCCTTAGGATTCAGTAATTCTACTTTTTTTTTTTGTTGTTTTTTGGTTTTTTTTTGTTTTTTGTTTTTTGTCCTAACTGGTGACTATTCAGTTTTCTCAAAATCTGCCTCCTGCATGCATGTTCTTGTTTCATTCCACATATAGGACACAAACTGTTGTTGACATGTCTTGCCTCTTCTGCTTCACTATTCAGGATTTCACTGTCTGTATCAAGAAAAGAATCTAGTAAAGGTTTCTTTTGATCCCAATTATATTCTAAAATGCTTTTAAAATTGTTTTAACCCTCTAGCTATTGACATATTTCCATTTGTGTCCTTTATTAGATGAAGTTTCCTTCCAATACTGTGTGTTTTAACAAGGATGGCTTTTGACCACTGTAATATATTATTTAAGAAAGACTGCTTTATCTGACTAGTTTTGGTAACATTTTCACTTTAAATGTGTGAACTAGGCAGAAACTCAAAGTTTTGAGTCAGAGTTGTCACACTCAAAGCTATATTCTGTTGTGAAAAGAAAGGGTGAATTGTAATTAGGGAGTGTACAGATTGTTTTTCTGAAGGAAATCCAACTGACTTACTCCACAGTGGGCTCAAAACAAAGATTAGCTAAGAAGTTCCCTTTCAATAAAGCCTCTGGTGAAATTGTTTAGTACCTCTGCCAGCATTCACCAATTATATATAGTTATAGCTACTACAAAAAAGGGCTTTCTTCATGCATGCCATGGACTGGTGCTTACAGCCCAGACTGTTCCCCAGTGAGGTTTGCTTGGGCAAATACAACTCAGCAAGGCAGACTCAGTACATGTGCCTGTGAGTCTTACACATGCACCTAAGAGCAGTGTTGACAGGAGCACTCTATTTCTAAACCAGGTTAAAGGTGTCAGCCAGCTGGGATCTCACTTTAGGTCACAGTGTCCATGGACACAGCAGGAAAATGGAATTAGATGTCAGAGACTAACCAAAACAACTCTGAAGAATAGAGAACTGAGGTGTATGAGAAACACACATCTGGATATTTGTTACCACATAATAAAAGCAGTGGAAACATCAAAAATTATCTTTATTCCTATAAAACCAAACCCATAAGATTCTTTCTTCCTTCCTTTTTTCTCCCAGTAAGTCAAATGGAGAGACAAGAAAAAAAATAAAGGAATTTTACAATGGAACAGATTAGCTTAAATTATAAACCTCAGGTATTTTGAAGGCTAGAAAAACATTACATTTGTAGTGATGTACATCCAACAACTGTCATATTCCTCTTCCTATATTTTTTTATGGAGAACTTAGCACTTACCTGATCCAATAGCCCTACACATGAGAAAGTTGTAGAATTTAGAAATACATTGATGGTTTTTCATCTGTAAAACTATTTGATTGCATGTCTCACTTTAAAATGTATTCACTTTAAAAGGATAATCTTATCTTTATACAAAGACAAACCACCCCAACCTGAATCAGCCAACACATAACATTCACTGACAAAAAAAAGAAAAAAAGCAAATAAAGAAGAAAATAGCTCATATTCTCTATACACTGTATGCAAAACTCCATTTCCTTGCTTTATGAGGGATTTTTGGAAGGTTTAAAGAAGCTGTAGTGATAGGTTAGTTTCATATGCCAAATTAACCTAAAATTTGCAATAGGCAAATGGAGCATGTCATGAGATGTAATACTTTAGTACTAGTCAAGGAGCAAATGTGTCTCATCTATGGAGAGCTTTTGCACACTAAAAACTCAGTGGAAAGACATGAATTAGTGCTTGCTTTCCACATTCAGTTTAATCTAATGCATGCATGGCAGCTTGGAGAAAATAAGAGGTCTTACAAAAAAGGAGATGCTTACTCAAAGAGTGTTTCTTTTAAAGTCTAGTGAAAGAATTGTCTGAGCAGTGTGGATGGGACACTACCAAAACCTACACATACTATTGCTCCTAGTATTTATTATTCTGCATTCATTTAGATTCTTAGAGTCTCATTTGTCATCAGTATATAGGAACTTTCTCCCAAAATGCAACCAAACTTCAAAAGACAAAGTCTGTTTGCAAAGCTACTCATATCTTGCTGTCTTTCTGAGCATTCTAAGAGCTGGAATCTCTAACACAGTAAGTAATTTTTTTTTTCACGGTGACTGGAAAAAATAGGGAGAACCACATAGAGTTTCTTTTAAGAGAGATCACAATTTCATTTTGTTAATAAAACAATCTTTCATGCAAAAACTTCAAATGAACTTGCCTCAGGACCAACTTGAACTTTTGGCACCCACAGTGTTCCTTGTCAAGGAGATCACAGGCCTGCTACCCCTTAATCCTGCTCATCTTGTTTGTTTTGATCCCCACCCATCCTGGCTTCATTCAGTGCCCTCCAGTTACTCTTGCTGGAACAAACAGCAGCAGCCAGTCCCCCTCCATGCTTTGCATGTTGCTAATGATTTTATAGACTGCAATCATGAGGCTGTTTGGAGAGTTGAGAGAGCCTGGCCTCTTCACTCACACACCAAAGCTAAGCATGTTAATTTAGGTGCTTTAACTATATCTTGCCTAACCTCTTTTTTTTTTTTTTAATCTTCGTGTGCGGCAAATAAAAAAAAAAGGGGAAAAAACCCAACTTTCCCACAAGCAGTATTTCCCTCTTACAAAAATTCTGAAATTTCCAGTAAGTGAAAAGTATCAAGAAAAAAGAGGAAAAGGAAAGTTTTTCTAATGCATAGGGGCTGTAAACAGAGAACAGCCACTCTACTTTCTTGCTGTAATTTCCTTAGGACATTCCACCATTTCAGCCATCACTTGGCACCATAATACAGCAAACCCAGGAGAGAGGGCGACTTCAAGAATTGATATTCTATTTTTCCTTCCTTCCTCTCTTGAGTATCCTGTGCTTGTCTTTATTCCTTCTCTCCTTCCCAGTTGTTTCATGTTGTCTGAAGACCACAGAAGATCTTTCACTTAGGCAGATGATTAAAATAACTAATTTTCAAAAGTAAAAGAGATGTGTGTTTTTTTCAAAAATATGAACATTGATATGATCCACCTGGCATTACATGGAAGAAAAACTCTTAAAAGGTAGAGGTTACAGGTAGCAAATTTGCTTATTGGACTGCTCTTATGATTTTAGTCATAAACCAGATTTCAATTTCTAAATTATCTTTAGGTGCTTGTCTAAGCTGACAGCCAAAGGAGAGATACCATCCCAAGAGCAAGCAAATTATCCCCAAAGGTTTCAAAACTTGAAAGGAAAACTGAAGTAAAAAAAAAATCAGAAAAAATGAGAGACTGGCTGTTCATCAGTTCTATTCTTACTGTATATTTGATGAGATGGTTTATACACTTTGAAATGAAAGGATCTTGATCACCACAATGGCTGATGCAGTTGAACTGTTTATGAGGGAGGGAGACATTACAGACAATTCCTATTCACAAGACTAAAATCAAGGCTTCTAAAAAAAAAAAAACCGACAAATATTCCTTTTATCCTCATGAACATACCAATTGCTGACTCTCAGGTAATTGACAAAATGGTTTTACAACATTTCTGTAACAAAGACCATGATTCTATAGTGAAAGGTGTAGTCAGAGAAAGACTTTAAAAAACCCTGTACCTACTATCCACAGAAAAAGAAAATAAAGGTTTCTGCTAAAGGTCTGAAAAGGACTAAGTTAATAATGTGAATTCCCTTGAGTAATTTCTAATTTGACTATAAGCATAACTCAAATATAAGATTTGCATGATGCCCTCAAGTGTCATTATTGCTGCTTGATTGCATTAATTAATACACTGCCAGCATCAGCTCGATAATTGCTGGTTCCTGCTTTGTGAATGATTCCTTAAATTGTAAGTCAGTGCAGGATTTTGTGAAAACAAGTTATTGTTATGTTTACTCCAGTATAAGCTTATAGATCACTGCAATTATATAGCAATATAAAATTTTATATGCAAAAAGTATTTGCATTTCTAATTACTTGGGGGTTTTCCCCTTTAGAATTTTTGCTTCTATATCTTCAACTGTCATAATCAGTCAGAGAGGATTCTCTCAAGGATAACAAGGCAGGATGGAAAATTCAAACCAACCTCCATAGACAGCAAGATGTCTTTCATTAGATTTGGTAGCATACAGTTCTTTCAACCACCCAGATAAATACTTTCATTGTGTATGTTAATCAGACTGGGAAAAGATACAGAAAATGGAAGAGTCAGATTTAAACTACATTTCTGAATCATTACATCAAGATCTTCCACTTACTGGGGGTTTCTTTTTTCTTAAGTGAAAAACATTAAAGAAAATATACAATAATTATTTTTCTTGGAGGATGCAAACCTTTATACTGACATGAAAAAGAAATGAACCAGTATATCTGCTACAATAGATATTAATAGGCACCCCAAGGACAGCAGTACACACTGTCTCACAATACTTCAGAAAGGAAGGAAAATCAAAGCAGTTCAGTATAGAGCAAACAAGGCTTTCAATAAGCTCCTTCTATATTAAAGGCTTGAGCAAAAAGGTTCAGAGACCTTCCAAGACAGGGAAGGCACCAGCACACACAATTCCCCTTGGACACAGAGGTTACAGCCAGTCCTATTGATTCTGATGAGACTATTATGTACTGAAATGAATGCTGTTTGATTCAGTGGGACTTCTTACAGATACAAATTGCTTCCCTTAATTGTGATGGGTAGAATGGAGGTAAGAGAATAGTATTGGATCCTCAGTCTTTTTGTGTAGAGAAAAGAGCAATTTCCTGAGCTGCAGGACTGAGATGTTCCACCCCATCAGGGAAGTAGGAGGTGTTTTTCAATCTTTGATTTTAGGGTGGATTTGTCCTAGTATTATTTCTGAGAGATATTTCAAAGTATCCTTTGTCATGTAAAAAAAATTTAAAAAAACCACACACACACAAAAAAAAAACCCCACATGTAGTTGTCATCTTCTAATGTCTTTTAGTTATTACTGCAACAGTATTTAATTATCCTTTATCACCTGACCTGAGCCCATTACAGTTGATGAAAAAATTTTGTAGGCTTTTGACTAAGCCTATTATAACACAAAACTTCATTTCTCTTGCTCAATTTCAATTTGATATAGAACTACAGTCCAATTTTAGCAAGTTCTATCCAAGAAAAGACAATTTACTGAGATTAAATTGCATCACACTCATCATATGCATTCTAGATGCACTGACTACCCAAAATCCCAGTTGACATTTGCTTAAAGTAAAAACCATACAAACTAAATGAACAGTTATTCAAACTATAAATACAAAAATGTAGCAGTATTTAAAGTCTGTCTGCCTGGTATGAAATGGAGATGAAAAGACAAGTGTTAAGCAGTGACTAGTGCAGAATACACATGCAGAACATGGGGGTGTTCCTGTCCATGCTGTAAGCAGGAGAAGCAACCTGTGAGTGAACTGGAGCTCCCAGTGCTTTGGAGATGATTCAAAGAACAAAGCAAGTCTAACCCCCCTCAGCTCCATCCTCCTCTCAGCACAGCTTACATCATCACCAATGAACAACACTGCACAGTAGGAGTCCAGTCAATCTTTTCTTGACCTGTTTCACAGATTCTTCTCTGTGGAACATAGTATCATGACACACATGATAGCTTACAATGAGTTATTTTACTAGAATTCCATCCATTCCTATTGCAATTGAAGTTCATTCAATGATTGTTACAATGACCTTCAAACTCCTGGTGAAAGTGACAGATTTTCTATGTTTGTTATTAAAAAAAAAACAAAAACAAACCACATACACACAAAAAAACCCCTACCCTAACCTCAGTTCTTAACATAGAGAATTCTTTGAATAAATAGGCAGAAAAATATTAGTTAATTGACTTAACATGCTATAAGAATTATGGAATCCATTCTGATTTGGCATCTTAAATTGGCCACACTTGTTGAAACACCCAAGGCAAACCACTAATTTTTACCACTGCTATAAGGCTGCTGCAAAGGAAATGCATTCTGACAGACAAATTACAACCTCAGCTTCTATCAGCTTCTTTTGAGTATAGCAGTCAAGATTATGAAATGCTTAAATAACTAAAGGACTCAAACCACTTAGTATGTAACATTCTGACTTGGTAAGAATATAAACATAAAATTCAAGTAAAAATGTTCCGCTTCTCCCTCTAGAATGGTTTAGTCCAAGAAATCTCATTTCCATTAAATAAAGAATATAGAATATGCTACATATGTTTTCAACAGTTACTAACTCAAGGGAATTAGTGAGTAATAGATCATTTAAATTCAAAAAGACAGAATTTCCCTTTTCAGCCAGCACTCCACACAGAATTATTTGAAATGGTGAGAGGACAGGGAATTGTTTCAATCATTTTCACTAACTAGATGAGCTCGAACAGGTAAAAGGCAAATTACACCTTTTGTGGGTAACTAACCAAACCTCTGCCTGACAGCAATGACAGCAGCTGCCTGAGACTTGGAATTGTGCCTGGAAAATGGACAAACAACCATGGCATAAAGGAAAACCTGAGTTCTTTTGGGGATTTTGCTGCATCTCCATAGCCTGAGCTGTTGTGCTGCCCTCGGGGGGCCCCAGGACTGCATTCCCAACACCCACTGCCAGATCCTCAGCCCAGAGGGATGAAGTGTCAGGGGATGAGAAGGAGAGGGAGATTGGTGGCAGAACCCACTAACTGCTGCCTTATCTCACAGGCTAGAGAAAAACCCTTCATCAGCCATGCTCTCTACTGGGAAAATTTCCCACTTTGTTCCTCTTACCGTGTATTTCTGTACCTCATTTCCTATTTTCCTTAACACAAGCCAAGTTTGAGCATCATCTGTGTTTTAGTGCTTTCTTCTCAGCTGGGAGGACCTGTAATTGTACATGTTTCTAGTCATATGAAGGATTTAATGAGCTACCAATAAAATCTGCTATCAAAGGCAAATAGGCAAGCCATAAGGACAAAAATACGTGTGCACCTCAGTTAAATTTCAAATACCCTGAGGATCTATATGAACTTTCATATAGATCCTACCTTGTGTCTGTCTGAAATAGCATAATACATAAAAATGAACCAATTAAAATCCAAGCCTTTTTCTTGCTTAAATCTCCAGGTTCATGCAGTGGAAGAGCTATTACTCTGCTGTGCCAGTGTGTTCCATGTAATGATGGCAACATAGAAACTGAATTTTCCTTAAAGCTTCTGACTATAATAAACAGCGTGTTGCAGGGAAAAAATATCTGATGCAGGAAAAGAAACCCCTGCATTGATGTTCTATACCAAATGAAAATAATGAGTATAAACAAAACTTTGTCACAACAAGCACACAAAAATCCAAACCCCACAAAAAACAAACCCAAACTAAAACTATAAAATATTATGTTCCCAACTATTTTTATGGCATTTGCTCATATTTTTCAATTTTTTGTTTATTTTGTTCTTCAAGAAAATGAGTTTTCGCAGTTCAAAAATTATCACAAATGGATACGTTTCTTATCGGCCCAGTCAATTTTACAAAATTATGGCTAAAAGCAACTGAATAATGTTCTTACTAAAAGGATAAGCAGCAGAAAGCTGTGCTGTGGGCAGCCTCTTGCACCTGTGCTAGCTGCTCTGTGATCAGGAGGAAGGCTTTTTTCTCTTGGGCTGACCACAGCAGAACAAATGAACTACGCAGAGACGGGCTCTGCTTTGGAAGGGTTTAACTGCAGGACAGGGAAGGGTCCTTGTGGTGGTGTGTGTTTTGTTTGATTTTCCCTGACTCTTTCGCTGTTATATTGTAAGAGGGTTATAAAGTTATACAAGTTAAGAGAATGGTTTGCCCCATGTTACCCCTATCCCTTCCCCTCATAATGGTTTAGCCCAAGGGGTTTTTATCCAGGTTTTCCCGCCACTCAGGGTGTCCATCAACCTGCTCCTCCCTCCCTCCCTTCCCCCCGTTTCTGCTGAGTCATTCCCAGTTGTCCTGCCCCCTTTTATGTCAATTAAGTTTTCCCTGCCCAGCTTGTTCTCGAGGTTTCTGTGTCAGTCATTTTATCCCCTGTGTGTGATTTGTTATGTGAATTTTCTCCCACCCCTATGTTTTCCCTATTGGTTCAGTTAAACATATCATCCCTACTGTAACTACCCATTGGCTGCTGTGCCCACCTCCCTGAGTCAGAGGTTTCATAAGCTCTTGCTGAGGCCTGGGTGTGTCCACTTCGTCCTGTCCCTTCAAGGAGATTAAAGCTCTTTGGAATACCTTGACGGAGTGCCCGGCTCCTGGCTCTCTCTATCTCGGGACTCTGGTGGCTTTTCTCTGCAGCTGAGCCCACGCAGCTGCCCTGACCCACAGCGCAGCCTCAGGGGAGGTTTTGGGGCGGCCTCATGTGGCTCCCACCGCCACCAAGGGGCAGCTAGCCAGATTCCTGCCTCGGGGCAGCGAGGGGAGACCACAAGTCCTTGAAAATTATGATCTGTTTACTGAAGTAGCTCATTCCCTTTCAAAACTGCAGCTGAAATAGCGTTACAGATATGCAAAAATTAACTCCTCAGCTTGCTTTGGTTTCCAGTAATGTCAGAATTTTGAAGCACTTAAGGTATGGAGAAACAGCAGCCTTGCCTTAATAACAGGTAAACGTGGCCAGCACTGAACAAGTTCCCCAGGGAAGTGGTCCCAGTCCCAGGCCTGACAGAGTTCAAGTGTTTGGACAAGGTTCTCAGACACAGGGTGTGACTCTTGGGGTGTCCTGTGCAGGGCCAGGACCTGAACTCAAGGATCCTGAAAGGTCCCTTCCAATTCAGCGTATTCTGCAGTCCTGTGATTAATGTACCTGCTAAATAACATTCCTGTCCTTCACACTATTTCATACTACAGTATTTCAGGCAGTTTAGCCTCCAGCTCACCTATAAATATCCTTGATAAATCTGTGGCAGTCCAACCAACAACAATGAGAAATGTTTGACAGAGGAGGGGAACATTTTGCAAAACACGTAGTACAGTTCAATGCAATTTGGCAGCTGTACTGTGACCAGTCAGCTGTGCTTTACATGGCACCACATCATTTCCACATGGACTTCATTCTTACTCTACATCTGTACTCCAGCAACATGGAAAGGCTCTTTTGCTTGGAGATCTAACTTCAATAATAGAGCGGAGGGTGATGAAACTATCATATTTTGGTCTTACTGCTAATATATTTTAAAATAAGAAAATAATCAATAATAAAGTAATTTCCTTGACTCCTAGGGGAAGAAATGTGAAAGCTCCACATGATTATCTGGATGACCTCAAATTCTTCTTTAATAGCTTTTCGTTTATTATCAGACTAAATTTTGACACCTAAGATTGATGATATATACCCTTTTATGTGGGCTGCTGCTAGACTGACTCTCGTTACTTTCCCATATTGCATAGTACAGAAGAGAAATACATTTGAAGTTCTGCAGGGCTTCAGTTTCACAGGCAGCAAAATTGTGATTTGACAAACATGAACTGGATGATATTCCACCACTCAGCAGGCCTTCAAGAACCTGGGATAAACACATTAGAAGGGCATTGCCATTAATTGCACAGTCCCACACGTAACAGACAGTTACTGACGGTTCCGTACTTCTAGAAAGTGGAAGACACTTCACGAAAATCCAATGAGAATGGAGCTCTGTAACAGTCAAAAAGTTACTAATACAACACATGCTCCTTAGATATCATATTGATATCTATAGTCCTTTATACTTTTAAAGGGGAAAAAATCCCTAACTATGAACTTGCATTCCTTCACACATCTTTGCTAATTCAGGACCTCTGGTGATTTACAAATTACCAGCGATGGTCATAAATTTTCTCATCTAATACAGACTGATAACTCTCATTGTGTGCAAGTGACTAAATCAGCCCCCTCTCAGATGAGGAAGCAAGTTCTGCCACTAATCATCTTCCAATCATTTTGTCACAAAAGAAATCAAAAATTGTCATATAATGGAAAATTTGTAATGACTTTTCCACTCTTGACAGGCACACGCTTGTCAGTGTGCATGGGGTCCTTTATTTGGATCATTGCAATATAGAGAAACAAATAAGATGTAAAACTGAGATTTTTCTGGTATCTATAATGCTCCTTACTAGTGGCATAAGAGAAAAAACATCTCATACATGATACTATATTATATTATAGGGATATTCAAAGCGTAGAATAAGAAACTCATTAGATCTTTGAAACTGTAAAAGGCTAGGTATTCATATATCAAAATGTTAAAAAATACACTCTGCTTCAGAAATTTAAATTATCTCTCTGACAAAAGTGGAGAAAAAAAATAGACTAATTAGATGAAATATCTATAATCAGTTTGCTAAAGAATCTTAGCTACCCAATTTTTTTAAAGAACATCTGTAGTACCACATTCTAAATTATTATACCTTTTTCTCCTTAAAAAAGTATTTTACTTGGGAGATTTATTAATGAAGGTAGAGGTCTATGCCCTAAGAAAGACAAATGACAGAACACATTAACTCATACGAGGGAACACTTTGAGGGTTATTCAGCAACTCTCTGATTCTCCATATTTTTGTCAGTGGCTTTATGCTAGAAGATGAAATCCCCATCCTAGGTACTCTAGGTAGCTTTACAGAACTGCACTTCCTCAAGAATATTTTATTGTAACCATAAATAAGTATTTGTGGAGAACCAGAGATAATTGATGTTGGCTGAGAGTAACTCTGTTAATAACAGCTCCCCTCCAATGCTCTAAATAAAATTTATTTATGGCCGCAGAGGAACCATATAAAACACAGTATACTCTCTACTACAGACATCAAAAACTGGTTAAATAAATGATGTTTCATTTGCATGTGAAGGTAATAAACATTCTTGCATTTGCTAAATTTATTTGTGCCTTACATCACTCTCTGGCTCCCCAGCAGTACACAAATCTCTGCATCCTCATGAGAATTCTAGCATTTCCTGACTTTTCAGAACTCTCTATATCCCCAGGATTCTTCTCCCATACTACCCCTACATCAGTTACTTGCATTCCTGTATCTATTTTCACTCCTGTCTCTTTAGAGTAACACAATTTTTGTTAACAGCCTTTAAGCCTTTCTGAAACCTTAAATACAACATATAAATATTGACTCTCTTTAAATTAGGGTCTGTAAAGCCAATGGCTTAGTCTTGCTTTGCATCAGATACACCCATGTAGGGTTTAAAAAGTTGAGAGATAAGCATTAGATATTTTCCAGATGGCAGCACAATGAGCAGCAGCATGTCATTAGCAAGGATTTTACTGTGTACAAAGTACTGCACACAAGCACCTTGCACAGCCCAAGGCATTAACTGTTACCTGCAGAGCTAAAGCTCTGGAGTTAAAGATAACTAATGCATGTGCTTAAAAAATTATAAGCTATCTTTGAATATAATACTAATTACATGAAATATGAATTTATTTTTAAACTTCGATAATCCTGAAGATTTAAGTCAGACCTCTCTTCTCTGACTTTGCACTCAAAAGACCAAATATACCTACTCAATCTTAATCACATAATACTAAAATTCATTCTTCAGCCATCACTCCACAATTTTTTCTCCTAACATAAAAAACAATTCTGATTTCACTTTTTTTTACTAGCCCTCACCTTTTTTTTTTTATTTTCACATACACCTTCTACTTAATTTACCCCAAGTATCCTTGGTTGAGATATGCTTTATGCTCTTATATGCATGTGTTCAGCAAAAATCCACTTCTAGGATACCTTCCTGCATTAAGTAGAGCCAGAGCTAAAAATCAGCTGAAACAGCTTTGAATCCAATTAATCTTTTAAGCAGCATATCACAGGATTTTGGGTACCAGAAAAAAAGGAATGCTCCTCACTTGTAAGTGATGTTCTCTGTTCACACAAGGAACTGACTTCTAAGAAAGATGCAAATGTCAGGGGAGAGTGCTATCCTGAACAGACTTCTTATGTGAGCACTTCTGTACTGAAATGAAAATGTTTCATATACTGAGCTGAACAGTTTCCCTTGTAGATAAACTCTAAGTGAGCATCCCCAGGAGCAAGTGCAGGCCCTAAGTTTCTTGATAAATTGATCCTGTTTTCTGGGTGGCTCATTTTTATTACAAATGCTCTAGATCAAATAAATACCAACACTTTGGAGGAGCAGACTGCATTAACCAGAACCCCAGCAGATAAAGCCATGCACTGACAGAGCACAGCTTCTTGTCAGATTTATTCCAGCATCACAGCCAGCACAAGAGGGGCTGAGCCTTCCCCTCTGCTGCTCACTCACTCTGCACCCACTCAACAGTGCCAGGGTGAGGTTTGTGTCCAAATCTGGATCAGAGCTCTCCTTGTGCAAAGATGCCTCCAAAAGGGAGGGCAGAACAAGTGAGCCTAGACAGGGGAAACCTCTCAGGCTTCTCATAAAGTGACAGCCTCATCACCTGCTATCCATGAGAGCCCCCAATCTGAGGTCTCCTACAAAACCCACCAAAAGAAATTAATTTCTTTTCTGACCTTCTAAAAGCAGTTATTTTCATTAATATGGATTTAGAATCCATTCTTGGCTATAATAATTTCTTTTTTGAGGTCCTTTCCTTTAGACACACAAAACAACCAGTTCTTTAAAGAAAACACCATAGATATTCATTTAAATAGAGTAATTGGCTCTAATACTCAAGAGTGTTCTTTCCCAAATCAGAGATGGAGGGAGACATTCACAAGCAGGCAAAATTGCTGAAACAGTTGCTGAAAGGCCTAGCAAAGAAGACTAGGAAAATGTTTGACTTTCAACTACTAGGTGGGGTTTAATACTAGAACATTTCATGCCCCTTAGATTATGAATTTTTTATTTTTCATATATGCATTCACCTAAGTTGCCTGAACAGGATCCTTTTACTCCATAGCTTCAAACATTAAACAAATTTAGCAAAATTGTGTCTTTCTACTTCATGTTGTCTGATGTCTAGGTTTTAAAAAGGCTTAAGTAAATTTGTATTTTTGGTCTAATATTCTAAACACTATCTTTCATCTGCTCTCTCTGTACTCCATATGCTTTGCTCAATACAAAGATCACTAACAGGCTAAGGCATGAATTTGATGTGTGTTTCCAAGATACAATTAAATTAACAGGCTCCAAGAAATCATACCAAATAACATAGGGCCTAAGGGCTTAATATATTTTAAAAAATTCAAAAGATTTTTCATATTTACGAGTATATTCTCCTGCTGTTTTTGAACAAGTGTCTACTTACTGTAGACCTACTGTAGACATTCTATCGTGCTACCGATAGAATGCCAGAGAAATGTGGAAAAATATTCAAAATATACCAAAAAAAAACCCCACTTCTCTTTAAGGGGAAAAAATCTGAAAACATCAAAAACCTCTTCTAGGAATTACGAAAGAGCTGTGTCCAAGCTCCTCTTATCTCAGGCTTGGTATCAGCCAAGAAGCACCTTTTCTAAAAAGGCAGATGTTTGGCAGACACAGCAATGCCAAGGCAGCAAACAGGAAGGTCAGCACAAACACTGCTGAACAGTTCATCAGAATTTGAAAAACCACAAATTTTATGTTCAAAACTGTAAAGGTTTAACAGGGAACAAAAACATTCTTAAGCACTAGGTATTCATGACAATGTTTCTTAAATCTTACTAAAGACTACAAAACAAAACATTCCTTCTTAAAAGAGGCTTTGGAGGGGTATGGAGCACAATATGTGAGGAACCCAACCCTGCTCAGAGAGTGTTGCAGTGGGGAAAAAAAAAAAGCTGAGTAGTTTCAAATGGAAACTTTTACAGTAAAAAATTCTCCCTTCACTGAAATATAAATGTTGATTTTTTAATTTCACATTCTATTGATACTAAAAAAAAAAAAAGACATTTTTGTGCATGTTTATAACCTTACATTGCAGATTCTTTTTTGTCATTCCACTTGAATTTTTATTATGTTTTTGTATTTATATTTTGTTCCTACTAAACATTCAGCTATGACACATGTATCCCATGCTCCTGTCACTTTCCAATCACTTTAGATGTTTTTCTTTCAAAACAATAAGTATAAAAAAATCATTTCTGCTTCACAAGTGCCACTCATGTGGAACTAAACTAAATCAAACAACAATTAACAATATGTTAATGAATTAAGCCAGAAGTTTAATGGAGATGAAAAAAGCATTTCTAGCAGTTATAGTGAGGAGATTATTTTATACAAAAGCTTCCTGCAGCTAAATACATCACATAAACAATAAAATCCAGTTTGTGATTACAAAAATTGGTTTTTATTTGCAATAATTAGGAAATTTAGCAAAAGGCACAGACTAGAAATGGAGCATTTCCTGCTACAGATAAAGTGGAAAGTTATTCATCTAGTAAAAAGTGGAGCATGGCAACCATAAAACACAGGGGTTTTGGCAAGTGATCACCACACCTGGTAATATTTTAATAGGCAAAATCCTAGCAGAAGGTATACTTGTTTCAAACTGAAGATAATGAAATACTCGCTTCAGAGAGACCACAGTTTATGTTAAACTGATCTTAATACAGCAAGAAATGAGTTCTCAAGTTATGAGATAAAAAAACCTTGATATTACAAAAACCAGGTGGTTAATACATCTTAAGTAGGTATATATCTTGTTAGCATAAATCCTGTTAACATTAATCTCCATTTTAATATACATATTTTAGCCCCCCCTCACTTGCTAAATTGAACTCTACAATTATTTACATAGAGAAGTATTAGGAAAAGGAAGGTTAGGTTTGAATTCTCCAGAAATATTTATGAATATTTTTTCATCTTCCCCAAATTATTTTAATAGTATTTAATACTAAAACTAAAAAGAAACATAACACAAAAAGTTATTTAGCTAAGAAATATTTAGCTCAGAAAATTACAGCATTGATTACTGTTTTGAACTCCTCATTACAGTTTCTCACCATTCATGCTCTATAAATCTCAAAAGGAGCCAGCAGTGGTGTCCCCAGCACACAAATGATGGGTGACACCTGACTGGGCAGGTTTGCTGTCTGGAATCCAGAAGAGAAATGAAATTCACCCTTGCTCCAATGGCAGCTTCACCCACTGCTGCAAGATGCAGACTCTGTGTGTGACACACGTGGGGAAAGGACTTTGGCAACACCTGTGACCATTCCTGGCCACCACAACACTCTGCATTTCACTACCAGATACACACAAGCTCATCTGGGTACATCAGTTTCCCTGCACTCCCAAAAGATCTTTGATGCCCAAATAACCTTTTTTTCTTGCTAAAGAAAAAACTTTTTGAGCCCTTTTAGAGTTGCTATTAATATCACACATCTTGTTTATTAATGGTTTTAATTCTGCTTTGAACTCTTTGTAAATGTTTTTCTTAATGTAGTCAACTCATTTATCTGGCATGGACTTCTCTGTTTGTCTATTGTCCATATGCTCATCAAACCCAAAATATAATTGACTGCAAGCTTATTTGCATGGCTTCCCATCTGTCTCTGTCAAGTAAACTTTGTTTTATTATTTACTAATGGAAAATTAACCTTCTTTGCTCTTGAAAAATGAATCAGTCACCTCCATTAGGTAATTTATTGTCCTATTGAATTTGTAAGGCAGATAGCCCTTTGCAAAGGACAGCCCTACTATCAGCAAATATTAAGGGAGGAGAAAAAGCACGTGGGTGATACCACTTCCCAGCAGGAGCAGCACTGGTCTGCACTACAGTTTCTGCCTCCTTATAGTTTGTCTTTGTCTAGAGCCTCCACCGGACACTTCATCATCATTCTGTAATTTAAACTAAAAAAAAAAAAATGTTTATAACATACACAGGAATTGCAATGTCATGGTATTATAAAGTCATTCCTGGAATGATGCCACAGTTCATCTGGTTAATAAGTATGGAAACCTGATTCCTTCCAATGCACATATATTTAATAGATAAAATCTTGTTCCTACTAGCACTTAACACATACCAAAATTAGAGTTATAAATGAAAAGTGAAATTAACTTCAGATTGCTTTATAATTATGCAGCAAGTAGGATTTGCTTAATTTAGACCATGCAGACCAATTGCAGCCATAACCCTGACTCCACAGCCTCTGAATGCATCCAAGACAGCAGTTGTGCCACATACAGATACAAAGCAGAAGGCTATCATTCCCCAAAGGAAACAGCAAGATCCATAATTTATCTCTGCATATAAAGGGAAAAATACCTCTTTAAGAGTCAGGGAAACCATAGTAAGAAACAAGGAGGGTAGGTGGGTACAGCACATGTAAGTAATCCTCATTCACTCAGCTGGCAGGGAACAGCTTTCACCAGCAACAAAGGTTGATAAGTTAGGCTTCAGCACTCTTGTACAACACTGTTTTGTGCCAAAATTGAACATAAAAAAGAAACTGGAGAAGTGCCTGGGAACAAAAATTCACTTCCCTGAGGTTTCTGAAAACTAACATGGTGTAGAGCTGTGATCTCCATCACAGCACAGGTGCTGCCATGCAAAGGCATTTAAAAAGCAGCAGCACAGAAACAATGCAGTGTGAGGTGTTATACACCATGTCCCTGGCAGCAGGGACAGATTCAAACATTGCAAAACTGCTCTGGCAATGAGACTGCAAAGCACCTGAACACTGCCTGAAAGTATGCACAAATATTTATTCTATCTACATAAATGGGATCAGCAACCTTTACATTTGAAGGATATTTCTTTACACCAAGCAGAAATAATCAATTAAGCTTTTAATTAATTCCCAAACAGCAAGACTTACTGGTGCATTTACTTAGCTCAGAAGCAGATGATGTCTAGGTCTTGTTATTGCCCCTCCTATGCTACTACAGGTAAAAACAGAAGTTTTCCCTCAAGCCTGATTTCCACTGCAGGGGTACCTCCAAGCAAAGTTGGAAAAATTTATTACCTGTTTCAGCTGAGCAAAAGACCCAAAAAAAAAATTAATCCATGCAGACACTCCCCAAACAGCAACAATACACATTTTCCTGCTATAAATTAAACCCAAGTTTGTTATGACACAGGAGCTGACTGGCATTGCTTTTGACTGATTTTGTAGCTTAGGTCAGACTCTTGAGCAATCAGGCTCTGTTTCCATTCAAGAGCTTTGGACATAACTAAAGAAACACTTAAGTATATTTGGATACTAACAAGAAAAGGAAGCATGTACATAAGTATATATATATATATACATACATACATATACACACAGACACCAGTTTGATTCACTGTTGATAGAAGTCAGTGTTGCCTGAGAAAATGCTGAATATTCAGATGCAGGCTTTCATCATTACCAGAAACTGAAGAGTAATTTATCCCCTCATCTCTCCTTTCTGTGTGCCATAGAGGAAGAGAGGAGCACTCTCCCACCATTTCAGGCTTGTTCTGGCATGACTGGACTGGGATGCAAACACCAAAGTGGCTGACTTGGAAGACTTATTTGACCATGCT
Source organism: Peucedramus taeniatus (assembly GCA_013400575.1). Classification (NCBI taxonomy): domain Eukaryota; kingdom Metazoa; phylum Chordata; class Aves; order Passeriformes; family Fringillidae; genus Peucedramus; species Peucedramus taeniatus. Next base: position 31,181 of record WBNO01004494.1, read on the forward strand.
TTGTGAAGTGACATGGTGCTTTCCTAATCCCCCTTCCCAAAGGGCCCTGGGAAGAAGAAGACAGAATTGGTGGCCTGGCTCTGCCACTTTGTGCCCCAGGAGAAGAAGCAGGAGGGGCTCAGCAGTGACACTGCCTGGCACAGAGGAGCCCAGGTTACCAGTGTATTTTGCATTGTGCATTTCCTCAGTCTTCCAAAAGTTAGAATTTGAACTTAGCTAAGTATTTCTTGGATTTGAGTGTATATTTAAAAAATATAGTATAGGAAATAAATGTGAAATGAAATAAAGAAATTAATGTAGATACCTTAGACAGGTATACCTCCCACTTTCAAATAAACACACAGTTCTCATAGATTTCTGTGGGAGTCCTGCATGAATAACGACCAAATAAAAACTTTGCAATCTACCTTTATGTGTTCTTATACATTACAACTCATAAATATGCAATATGAACACAAAATATCCTCAGAGAGACTAGAGTCACCCAGAAAAAAAAAAAAAACACTGAAATGTTATAGCTTCTCTTACTTAATTTTTAAAAGCTGCAGTGTTGTTGGCAGACTTGTCTAACATTTCAGAAATTCAATTAAAATACACCTTTTGCATTGTCCCCAGATTTGAAAGCCTGCTTCTTTGAAATACAGGGTGCTGCAAATGGAAGTTTTTATGGATACTGAACACACACCTGAGCACAAATTAAAGTAAAGGCACCCTATGGCCAGTGGTACCAGGCAGTGGCCTTGCTTCCAGCAGCACCTTGAGGTCCTTTGCCAAGGCTGTACCAGACTTCAGACCCCTGATTGACATAATCCAGCTCATTCCCATCTCTAGGCACTGCTGTGTGATTTGATGATCTCTCTGCAGGCTGATCTGTGATCTGTGCTGCTCCCTGCTCTCAGGCAGGGCAGTGCAGCCCCTGCTCAGCCCGGGTGTCACAGCCAGGTCCCTGCACAGCTGTGGCCACTGCTGCTCCCACTGCTCAGAGCCCAGGCAGTAAATCCCAGCTGATGTTCTAACCCGGACAGCTGCACCCCAGAGCAATCAGCACCTTGCAAACTTGAAGCACTTCACTAAAGCTGGAGGTGCTAAAGCCACTGTGAAAGAGGCTGCAGGATTAGATTTGCAGACTACTTAGCAAGCTTTGCTTTGCCACAACAGACTGAAGCTAAAAATCATCAAGTGATAAATTCCTCAGGATGCTGCTCTAATCAGTGGGGTTTACATAAGCGTGTCCTACCTGCGAACTGCACTCAAACATGGAATTATTTAATCAAAAGGAAATTTAAGTGCTTGAAAGGAAATAAAGGTTTTATTATCTGCAGGCAATTGCTCAGTTGTAGTGTTCTCGTTCATTGTCTGGGGGAACTGAGGTGATTCATGAATATATTCTGCTGTCACTTCCACTACAGCTGCAAGTTAACTGCTGAAATATCAGAACAATTTTTATTTTGGTCCTGCTTAACTGCACAACTTTCTGTCAATGTAAAACATGAACTGCGCAAGGAGAATCAATCAAAAACTAAATTAAAATCAGACATCAAAATTTCCATGTCACAGGCTCATTGTCCTCATGTTAAAGGTGATGGAAGTTCATTGAAATCCAATAGTAAGGTGAGGAAAATGAGGCCCTGCAAAAATGGTGACCAAAAAAGTTTAGGAAATGTGTAGGGTTTAGTTAATGTTGCAGCACAAGGAGCCCAAGAATCAGCTGAAAGTATTCTATAACAATAACCAACAAAACAACAACAACAAAAAAAAGAAAATCTGTTGAAAAATAAATAAAAGGCATTAGTGTAGGGTTTAATGGGGGATTAAACACCGTTTGACAGAAACGGTTGAGTTTTTTTTTTATTTTTCTTTTAATTGTAAATTCACCTTTGTTGCCAAGCTCTTGCTTCAGAGTGGGAAAGATCATTATGTACCTGTTACTCAAGACTGAAAAAATGACAATTTATGATCTTTTGCTCAGCACATCCAATTACAGTATAAAGCAGGAAGAGTAAAGAAGTTCTCACATTTTCCATATTCTTTAGATAAAAAAAAAAAAACCAGTCTGCAAAGCCTTATCTTATTGAATTAATATTCACTCAAAGGCAAATTCAATGTACTCCATATTTTACTTCTGTATAGATTATATTTATGCTATATTTTCATCACCCTGCTTTTTATCAAGTCATTGTTTGCTGACATACTTGATTTAGGTGTGATTTTGATTCTCAAATGGTTACATAATCATTAGCCTTCTTTCACAGTCCATTACATTAACCCAAATCTGCAAAAACACGATTATTTCAGTCTTAGAGCAGTTCAAAGACATTAAATATTTAAAAGTTTTTCCTTTTAGCTGCTGAGTGACTCCAAGACAACCATTAAAAAAAAAAAAAAACACCATCTAACAGATGCAATTGTAAAAAAATCACTGGCATATGCAGACACTGGTTTACTTCACACTCAGTTGTTACCCTCTTTTGGCAGCGACAAAGTGACAAAATGAAGGGAAAAATGAAGCACCTGAACTCTGGTATCATGACACAGATGTTGGACCCAGTGAACAATGCAGATCAGGTCAAGTGTGCCCTGTCTGTGCTGCCCCCAGAGAGAGTGCCTGGCATATCTGCAGCTGCAGGGGCAGAGGTTGCTGTGTGTAGCAGTGTGACCTACATTTAAGGTGCACATACCCCTCACATTTTCAGTAAACCAGTAACCTGCAATTAACATTTCAAATGCAAAATGTACTGCAGAAGGGCGGTGCTGTTCAACCTACTCTGTCACAAGCAATCATCATTTCCCAGTCCTTACCCCACCAAGGCACATGCATAAAACATACTTCTTTATCTGTTAGCATCCTCAGATTTCTGCCACCGTGCTACGTCTAGCATCACACTAGAAACTCCTTTGACCACACAAGCATAAACAAATATAACAGAAAAAAACCCAACTGTATGAACACAAAGGCGTTGTGGAAGAAAAAAGAAAATATACAGGTGTAAAGAATAGAAAATTTACAGAGTGTGCATGGAAAGGCAAAGTGGAATTCTTCAGACCACTGGAAGCACTCCCCTTTTTCCACCTGCAGTACTGAAAGATCAGACCCTGGACAGATAATTGCCCTGTGTTATGTAAGGTTGTGGTTTTGGAGTAAAGCTGAACTGCTTTGCCTTATTCATGGGCCAGGTCCTCAATTTTGACTTCTGGCAGAACTAGAAGAGGAGGTAGATCAGAGACACCTCAAAATTAAGTCAGGAAAGAGCCTGTTTCTCATCTTCCCCTGGTATAAGAGAGCTTAATCTGTTTGGGCAGGATGCTGTTTATTTGCTGTTGATGAAGAGATGGTTACCTGACTGCCTATAGAAATGAAAAGAGTGAATCTGACTTCCAGGTGAGGTTTGCCATCTCCTTGTCACACACCTGCTTCCCACTCACCTGACTGCTGAGTGTTCACAGGGACTCAGGCAATTCTCCAGATATTTGGAGGTGTGGGAAGTGCCAGTTGCTCCCACTGTCTCAGGCTGATAGCCTGTGGCCAGTCCCTGTGACACCTCAGCTAGGAAGGAGACAGGGGTGGGAGCACAGGCTGAAAAGTACTGATGTAACACATCAGGAAAAAATGAACACAGCCATAGAGACAAACTAATTGAAAATCCTTAAATCCCTTGAAATGCATTTAAAGAGTTATTTAAAGAAGCCAAAGGTAAAGACAATTTGAAAGCAGTCACCAGTGCTAGCAATATAAGAAAAAAAAATCACTATTTGTTGTATTGAAGACTTCTGGAAGTAATTTTACTGTGATACCACCATTGAATGTTCTGCAGAAGTGTGTTAAAACTGGGCTGTTAAATGTCTGGATGTTCACATTTATATAACATTCTGTGAAGATCCTAGGAAGGCTGAAGAAATGATACACTTTAGAGACAACACAAAAAAAAAAAGATATCCATGAAGTTCAGCAGTGACTTGGCAGATAAGAAGAACAAAACAAAAAACAATCACCAAAAATAACCAGATGAGTGAAAGTAGGCCCAGTTCAAACATTACCCAGAGGATCTGTGCTATTTTCTATATGTGATTTCTGTGACACATCACAAGTGACCAAATGCTCCAGAATAATACAGGACACTGGGTCAGATCCTGATTTTAGTGAGGAACACTGACTGCAGCCCCAAAAGTAAGACACTGAGTTGAAATACTTTGGGTTTCCCAGGTATTTTATCTTGGAGAATCAGTGAGTTGATGACCAGGAGACACAGATTTAATTTTTTTAGCCTTGAAGCAATTTGCTGCATCATCTAAATTTCCAGAAGTATACAAGAATAAAAGAAGAGTTGCATCAAAGCCAAACATTGACCAGCTATCACATGCAAACATGAAATTTGGAAATCATAATTGCAGGCACAGTGTATGATCCAGGAAACCAGGCAGGCATAAAACTGAAATATGGAGAAAAGCTTATTATAGTTTTATGGTCTGCTCACTTGCCTAAAATAATATTTTACTGAAACTAGGTCAGAAAGCTCAGAATCTTGCAGGATCAAATGCAGAAAAAAAACAATATTAGGACTAAAAAAGAGAACTGGTGAAAAAATCAGGCCCTGTTTTTCCAGTGTTCATACCATGTTTCCAATACATCCAGTCTCTAGACTGCTCAACTGATTCTACAGACATCTTACAAGAAAACTTCTACTTTTTTTTCTCTTGAGATATATAGATATAGTTCCATAACATTGACCAGGCATGAAGTTATGTTCTTTGGAAAGCAAAAGCTCAGCTGGACTTAAAACTTAATTACCAAGAGCAAAGAGCTTCTACAGCTACATTGGTGATAAAATACTCACCTGAGTTCTCCCTGCTTTCAGCTGGAGTTGGGACTGAGGTTCCCTCCAACCTGAATCATCCTATAATGTTACTGCTTTTAATACTGACTATTCCATTAGGCTGTATTAGCATTTAGTAACTTAGTTAAACTAATTTATATTAGTTGGACCTTAATGACCAATTTATCTGTCATTTTTGCATGTATTCATACAATGCTCATTACAAGCACATAGGGCCACTGAGGTCCTTTAGAAGCCCATAAAGTGGTGTAAATTTTGAATTTTCTGTTTTAAAGTTTCTGCTCACTGTCCAAGAGGACACAAAAAAAGACATTTTGATTTACAGGGTAAAACTTCTGGCCTATTTTAATATGTGGTAAAAGTTCTGTTAACATCCATGTACCTGGATATTATTGCATATCACTCCAAGTCAGGGGCCAGACAGACACACACAGTGGAGAGCATCACTTTCCTGCAGAGCAGCCAACTTCAGCTGAGGGGGAAGGTAGGAGGAATATATTGGAAAAAGAAATTGAAATCAGTTAACCTTGTGTTAGCCCCACTCTTCCCTTAACCCATCATGTAATTCTTCCCTTGTGTTTTCTCCCCCACCACACCGATTTTTCTAGAACAAGAATTATTTTGTGGCAGCAATTAATTTATCTGTTTTCTTTAACTTACAGTATTGAAAATCATGTAGAAAGTTCTAATTTACAATTATAATCAATGTCTTTGTGACATTCTGCCAAGAAAAAAAAAAATCCTCTTTGCTTGAAAATGGTCGAAGCTTTGTGATAATCAGCAAAGAACCTTCAAAAATATAAACATCCAGAGAAATGTTAGGAATGAAAATTCCTAATAATTATTTTCTAGTGTCTGAAAGCCACAACAACACATGTATGACACTGCCAGATGATAGCTTTTTTTTTCTTCTTCTTTCTGGAGCATCCCACTGGAATTTTTCTTAAGATCAAAGAATCCTTTTGTTCAAATTTAGCTTAATTTAAAGCTCATTCTTGTTTTATTTCATAATATATACAGATTTTTATGAAATGAAAGGACAATATTTCACCAATCCTAATTGCAGGAGGCTTGACTCCTGAGATAAAAAGTTTTAGAAAGCCCAAAGCCCACAGTCAGCACTCCATGTTCTCACAAGATCAGGTCCCAGAAGCCAGGGAGGCAAAAAAGCTTCTTATCCGAGTTCAGCAAATTAGGTGTTAATATTCTAAATGTGTCTTTTTTTCTTTAATAAATGCTTAAATAAGTAACAAATTTTTTATTTATTAAGGACTGAATCATTGGAGTTTAATTTATCTGGAATGCATTAGAAACACTTCAAATATGGGATTGTCCACCTAATTGGTGACAGAGTAACTCACTTCATGCAAAAAACTTTTATAAAAAAATCATGTGCAGTTGAATTTCTTCTCACAGAAAACTGAGGGCAGTAGCTATGAGACTCTCAAAATCCTGATGAGCTGCACACAAAACAGAAGCACAGGCAAGTTACATCCCAACTACAGCAAAATAGTTCTTCATGCAAATTCTAAAAACCTTGCAACTGGCACAGTGAAGCACAAATTTCATTTTCTTAAGACTGCTATTTGTGAGCAGAAAGCAGTTTTTCCTGTTAATGAAGTGTTAATTCTGATCCCCCCACAGTCACTAGCCGGTTTTCTTTTGAAGCTGCTGCAGTGCATTGGGCAGAACACAAACTTTCTGCAGCTCACAGGAGGAAGAATTGAGACCTCACCATCCTTGGCTGGCTGAGACACAGCAGCCTTTTCATCTGAGCTGCACATTACAGCTCAAGAGTGTCAAAAAGAGTTCAAAAAGAAATGCATTGATACCATATTCATTGTCCAACTGTGCAGTACATGGAACTGGAAGCCACAACTTAAGCACCACTGACAATCACTAATTTTCAGTATCTGGAATTCTGCTGACACATTTGTTTTGCTGCTAGTGCATTCTGTCAAATGAAAATGCCTATCAGCCAAGCAGTGAAGTCCAAAGAAAGATGACAAGAAACAACCTCTTGCATCCGTATTAGGGGGCAAACCAGTTTTTGAACTGTTTTCTTCCTCATCTTGCTCAGGGCAAGAGATCAAAAGAGCAGAGATATTAAAGATCTTCCTTCATTCAAACTCAATTACTTGAGTCCAAATCTGACTTGCACTCGAGCAGAGCATTACCTCCAAATGAGAAAGTACCAGCAGCTTCACTGGTATTAGTGAAAAAGAGAAAGAGCATAACCCTAAATAATTTAGATCTAGTTTTCTAATGCATTTCCAGATTTCAGCTTTCTAATGCACTTCTGGGCATCTAAGTGAAGCCTTCTTTACACAATTTTCCTAAAGAATTAGATATATTGTAGAGAAAAATATAAGTTTTTGCAAAAGTTCCTCAGTACAGACTAGTCCTTGTTTGCAAAAGTTGTTGATTCTATGACTGCCATATAAGCATTGAACTAAATTGAACCAGAAGTTGCCTGAACCAAGAGCAGGATTGAAATAATCCTACCAGATGGGAACTCTAAACATTATGTTTCTGACCCTGATACAATAAACAGTGTGCAAACAGATAGACACCTTATTTAGACACACATTAACACATTTTTAAGAGAAAATGTGTGTTTTCGGACAGTTGTATTCAGCTCTCTTCAAATGAATGATGAATTGTTTGTGCTTTTAAACACAGTGACCTGGGAAGATAAACTAAATAGAGATGTGTGCCTGCCATACCTTCTGAAGCTTAATTTTATGTCATTTAAAAGGAAAACATTGGAAGGAACACAGCAATATGTAAACAGTCTTTCCATTGCTAGAACTGCCTGTTCCTTGCAGACTCCTCTGTGCTAACAGCAGCCTCATAAGCAGCAAGGTCCTCAGAAATGAGAAAAAGGGGTTGAAATCCAAATACTACTTTGAAATTTCAGCGAGATGTAGAAAGGTAAAAAAACCTGGGCTCTGAAGTGAGACAGAACCACACAAACCAGATCTGCTCTGAATTCTTTTGATCCAGCCAGGAAAAAACTGTAACCACATGACAACATCCATACAGAAGATAGAGCAGGTAGAAATTATAAAATCTTGGTCCTCTAGCTCAAGAACTTAAGAATCCTTAACTGCCACTCACAAGAGCTGTGATTTCAACTTTCTCCTATGCTTCCTGCACTTCTTCAGACTATTATTTCTACATCCATTACACATGGTGATTCTTCAGGGACTGTAAGATCACAAACACTTCATAATAAAACTGTGTTAAATCTGTTGAAACTCCAGTGTACATGTTAATATCTGCCCTTGCAGGAGAGTTATGGAAACTTCTGTGCTTGACCCTAATATTAAGCAAATTCATAAATACTGCTCTTTGTGGGATGATTTTGCTTTTCCTTGGAAGCAAAATTTCAGGCTATTTTTTTCATTTACTTCATTTAAATGCATATATTTATACCTCGAGTCAAAACAGCAGTTCTGGGATCCAAATTTAAAGTACTATTTCCCTACCAGAAGTATACCAAGTGAAAGCAGAATTATATAAATATTCAATTCCTATGCTACATTATTCTTCATTCTAAGCTCATGGCTTCCTGACACTGAGACCTCTAAGAATGGTCACACTTTTTGAGTCCCCTGGGTCACACAAAAGGAACCTTCACAAAAGAGATATCAAACATTAAAAAGTCTGTTTTTTCTCTAATATATCTCTCTGCAATCAAGAGTGAAAATTATTTTCCATGACACAATGGCTCAGGCACAAAAACTCAGCCTGTGCCTTAGGAATTTGTGTGTAACACCTCAGGATTCCAGGTACCTGAGCCCTTATGCTTCACACATCCCTGTGCTGGGACTTCACACCAGGACAGCAGTGTACATTGTGGATCTCCTAAAGAGTATCAGGACAAGGAGGAGTCTTCATTTCATCCAGCCTATGTTCTCCAGAACAGTAATGTTTTCTTTTCAGTACCCCTGGTCAATGCTGGTGACCCCAAAGCGTGGAAAGAATTAAAAAAGTTTAAAAACAGCAACAGAAAAAAAATATCAGAACACTTAACAAGACAAGGATTGAACACCTGGAGAGCAGTACAGCAAGGACAGCCACGGCAGCAGATTAAACAGAGGCACAAGCCTCAGTTTAATCACAGGTTTTACAGGTTTATGTAGTATGACTGTCTCTATTCAACCAGTAGAATTTTAATCACCATTTTACTGTTTTTCTTCCCTGTTATTTTGATCTCAACGTGGTTCCAACCTGTCAGGTATTAGGGATTTAAAGCTTAATTAGTTATGAACAGGAATAAGTTTGACTTCACACTACAGAATTTCACACTTACTGATTATAATCCCAGAAAAATAAAACAGAAATCTAAAGTCTGATCCTAGTGTGACAATACTGGAAATTATTCTAATGATTTTTTCAAAGTCTAACTGCAGACTTGTCAGAAACTGTTGTTTCCAAACTACTTGTAGTTTGTGGACTGGGCATCAGACTAAACCCAGGACACCTGGATTCAATTCCCAATCTCATGTTAATCTGAAGTGTCATTTTCCTAAACTAATAAAGAGGGACTGCTTCTCTAACAGTTCTTATTTTCCAGTCTTGCCTGCCCAATCCTACTTTGATTTGTTCTAAGCTGGGGAAGAGTGCAGGCTCGAGAACCTCTCCAGCAGCAGGTGTTGGACACTTGAAGAACACATCAAGCAGCTGCTGTTTCCTCTTTCTCAGCAAGGATCTACACTTACCAGGGCAGCACAGAAAAACACTCACTAAAAAGAAGTGGGACAGAAAACCTTAAAAAAGTAACACATTCAGGGAAATACAATTTTTAACACCAATTAAAAAAACGTCACAGGAAATATCAGCTAAGAAAAAATCTTAGATCAAATTAGCTGGGGTGTAATGATTCTTGCCAATATTTTTCTGTTTATCTTCTCTTTTTGTTCATCTCCTGGTAGCCCTTCAGATTTCTGTTTCAAATTGTCAAGCACTCTATGCCTTGCCTATACAAAATATCTTTAAAGAATAGAAAGAAAATTCTGCAGTACACTCTCCTTCCCCAAACTGTTTGCTGTCCAAATCTCCAGCTAATAAGATGCTCTTCACCAAGAGGCTGCTAAATCACATCTACCTCCAAAAGTGACATGCAGCTGAGTGAGTGCTGCAAGCTCTCAGCTTGAGACAGAAATTGTGGATAAGAGGAGGGTAAGCAGTGTATTTAGTTAGCCATTAATCTGAGCTAAGAACACACACTATCAGGAAAATTGCCTTCCACTACCACTTACTGCAGTTACAGCTACATTTTATAAATGTAACCATTAGCATGTTCTACTCCAGGCTGTGCAAAGGGAGATAACCATAACCAGAACACAAACACCAGTGTGTGTCACGTTTCAATAGAAAATGCTTCATTTTTAACCCCAGGAAAACAAAAGGTGAAATTCATTTGACTGATGCACAGATACTGGCTCCTCCTTGAGTGAGTTACATGCAGCATCCATCAAAGCTGAGTCTGAGGAGGAAATAATGAATTTATGGATGCATAAAAAAATGAACATTTCTTATGTTTTATGGATCTGTGGCCACTATAGGAGGAATTTAAGCAGGAGGGAACATGCTAGTTACTACACAGTAGAGATACAACTTACTGATGGTTTGCAAAGCAGAGGCTTTTCACTTCATGGAAAAAAAGACTAGCAGTGGATAAAAAAAGACTTGTTTTCAAAAAGAGAGAAAGGTCTTTAACTATCCTTTGTCTGTGCATAGGGAGGCAAGAACTGGATTTCCAGTACTCTCTCATTCCCAAACTGGCCTTAACAGTAATTTCAAAGTCCACTAAAAGAATTAATTTCTCCTTAACTGTGTCACTGTCTGCACAGCTGCAGCATCTTACAGAAATATTTGGCTTCATGTTCTCTAAACTCATGTTTAGTTTCCCTGTCATAACTGTTACACTTCCATAGCAGAAGTTTAGACTTCTGTTTCTCTGCAATATGTCTGCATGTTATTATTTTTTGTCTTCAATTTCTTTAGTACCAAAGGCAAATCTGGGGGAAGATGACAAACCACAGCTGCATTTGTTTGTGCAACAGCCAGGGTTGGCTCACAGAAAATCTCTGAATTTGCAACCCACCATGGAAACTTGGGCTTGGGGACTTTTCTCCTGCCAAGTTTTCACAGTCAGGTTTGCAGCTGATATTGCTGAACCTCCTGCCAATGAACTTCCAGAAAGGGGGAGGACAGAAAGAGAAGTCACAACTGTAGGAAGCCCTCACTCCTCAGACCCAGCCCACCTCAGAGGTGTCAGCCTGGGAGGAGCAGAGAGCTGACTGCTGCTCCAGAGGGCACACTATGGTCACAGCTGCTCCACTGGTGTGGGAGGCAAACTGCGACCTGCCCAAGCTGGCTTCACTGCTACTCATCAGCACCTCTCTGGAGAAACTGGAGTAATCCTTGAAGAATTAGAAACAAGCTGCTACATGCATGATAATGTGTTCATCAGGAGTAAAGGGAATAAATTACGTCACTTTGTTTGCAAGTCACCAAAACCAGTTCTTATGGTTAAGTCACGCAATTTTTATTATAATCAAATTAATGATACCATTAATTTATTACTCCCTATATGCAGAGCTCAGTTCTTGACACAAAGGGATTTTTTCAAACAATCTGTACACAGGACTACTGAAACTACCCCATCCACCAGCAAGTGTTACACCAGTGGAAAAAAAAAAAAGGCAACATTTTCCATGCTGTGCAACAGCACCAAACAGGCCATGGAGCTCACAGCCAAGAAAAATAGAGCAAAACAGACTAAAGGTATTCACAGAACTGCAAGTTACTTTGCTAGTGAACTTCCATAGGTCACTCAGTGTCAGCTGTGAGATAATGATGACTGTGATTTCCAGCACAACACACACCTGCCCACTCTGCACATAACTCCTGTTTTTGCTGGACTGATGACTTTAGCAGCTCTATCCAAAGACTAAGTCTGGCCCTACACGTTTAGGACACAGCAATAGCAACAGAAGGCACTGCTCTTCACACTCAGCTGTACAAAAGCAGGCAGCCTGTTCAGCTGTTCCTAATGCTCACACAGGGAGTTTATGTCCAGAGCCCAGCCTCTTTTATTGGCAGTGAGAAAAGATGACAGAAAGGGACAGGACAGGAATTATATTTGAAGGCAGGCTTGCAGGGGAGGGACAGGGAGCACCAGTCACACCAACAACAACAGAACACACTGACATAATGTGGGATATTACATATAAACAGCCCTGGAAATCCTCAATTCCAGTTCTCTTAAAAGAGACTCAGGCTTCCCAAGGTAGAGAAACATTTGTGCTTAAGTGCTGAGAGACCTGTTGTGGACACAAGACAAGTCTGCTTCTGACACCTGTTCAGAACACAGCAGTTCCTTAGCAGATATGGCTGGGGGAGGGACACAGTTACAGGAGGGTTGTCCCAAAAAGGTGGCACCATCTCATGGCCACGTAGGAGTCTCTGAAGTGACCACATGGTGCCAAAGCACCTTCTGGAAGAAAAACCTCTATGCCCAATCTATTGTCCTCTGTGAACAATCCCAGTCATCCCCCTTCCCCCATTCTCCCTTGAGTTTCATGATTGCCAATGTTATAATTAACCCAGGAAGCTGATTAGAACATGGTTATTCCCTGCTACACAGCTGACTATTGTAGTGCAGATGGAATTATTACCCATGTATACTAAAACACTTAAATAAACTGTAACCAGCTAGGTGACAGCTGTGTGTTTGGGTTCAATTTACAATGTCAGCATAGATAACACACCCCATTGGTGAAGACAAGCCTAAATTCTGGGTTCATGAGTATGGCTCATTTTGAAAAAGTCTCAAAAGTCAAGGTCAACAACTTTGGGAAGAAAGATCTAAACAGCAAATACACAAACTTATCCCATGCCTCACCAAAGAATGCCTGTGTTTCATTTAAAGCTTTTATGGAGAATAAGGATGAGTAACTTTTAATAATTACACGAATATCAACATTTCAGTTGATGAGTCATTTAACGATTGTATATTAAAAAGTAACTATATTTAAGTTCTAATAAAAAGTTGCTATAATTTAAATCTTCTTTTGCCTACATACTCAGTGGTACAGTCCCATGAAGATCCTGCACACTGTAGTATCACAGGGCAGCTCTGTACAGGCAGTAGCTCTGTGAGACAGGATAATCCTAATCCACACACAAAAAGAAAATTATTTAATACAATGCTGATTTGAATTTGGCTGCACAAACAGGACTATTTAGGTTCTGGATACGTAGTTATCACTGAAAACAAAGCATGTTTATAAAACACTGGGACAGCATTTTTTAGCCACCAGAGAGGAAAAAAAAACAAAGAAAAAAAAACTTTTTCCTCTTTTTCTACACAAATTGTATCACACCCTGACAATGAGATCCAGACTATTCAAAGAGGCAAGCAGCCCCATACATTTTATCTATATGTCTAAGCTTTTTTAAATTTCATCTAACAGGATAGGGTGCTATTTATGCTTCCTAAAATGGAAGAAGCAGCATGGCAGTATTAACAAAGCCCAACTTTAACCCAAGTATGTTAACAGACATATGTTTTTAAAATACTCAGTGGATAAAGAGACAGGATCTTCCTGTTAAGATTCAGATTATATTTTCCTGAAGTAGTGACTGCCATCGTCATCCTCATCCACAGAGGAGTGTAAGCAAACTAGATTCCCTGGTCTGAAACTAACCCACATAAAATCCCTCTCCTTCCCCCACACCACTCCCTTCCAACTCACCTTCCAAATGTTTGTTTTCAGCCAACAGAAAAAAAGTTTAGTTAGTTTGCCTTGATAACACATATCTCATGGGTGTGGGGGTATTGTGTGTGCTCCTGTCAGCTTTTTGCATACATTGCAAAGTGTAAATACAACATGGTTATCCAGGCTAATCAGCTGCAGGGAATTATTGGCATGTGGTCAGTCATGGATGGGGCTTGGAAAAACATACTGCACCAAGTTCTTCAAGGTTAGTGCAAAAAATAGCACCACAATAAAGGGAAATAATTCTCTTTTTGGATGTACTTATCTCTTTGTAACTTCTGAGAAAATACTTCAGCACTTTTTGGATCAACTGCAATTTTTTCCCAGGTCAGAAAAGAGGCCAAGCAAAAATTCAGAAGGAACTAAAGTTCTGAAAGCTAAATTACCTCCACTCTCAAAGAAAATTGTGCAAAATTATGCCTTTAAATTCAGGGAGCAGCAAATATAGAACTCTTGGTAACCTTAAACACCAGCAGGTGTTTTTTATACTTGAGAAGTTCTACACCCTTCTGGAATAAAAGAATTTCCATGCTGGTTCAAGCTGACATGTTAATTTTGCCTCCAATTATGCTGTACATTGCAGTGAATGGATAAACACCTCGTGCTGTAACAGCCATGGCAGGCTCCTCCAGAGGAACAGAGCTATTCCCAGATGGTGCAAAGCACTATTCCATGATACCTGTAGTGGTTTGTGCTACCAGCACATCCTCAAGCAGCCTCCAGGTAGTTCCCATTTTAAGCCTAACCTCAGTTACAGTGTGCTGTTATTTGAGGAACACACCAAAGCCAGGGTACCACTTAAATAAATGTTCTGCAGGTGCAGAAGTACCACAGCAAAGCAGCTAGATATTGTTCAGTTGTGTGAAGGTTTTTGCCAGCGGGTACAATAAATTAATAGACAGAATAAACTAATCATGCTTTAACAGAAGAGCAGTGACAGGAGAGCTGTATTTTTCATGCATTATTTCAAAATTTTCCAGTTTATACAAGTGCAGGCCCCTTTGCCTCTTTTTTTCTATCACATGAACAAAAGAAACACATTTTAAAAGATGGTTTATAGGACATTAGTAGCTGAGATGAAATAATTCACAAAGTAAAAACTTTTCTAGATTCCCAAAACATTACAAATTTTCATTCTATTAAAAGATAAATTACATACACTTCTGAAAAATGTTTGCTTAATCCCATGACCATAGGACAACTAGACCCTCCAGAACAAGTGAGGACTAAATTATACATGTATGAATGAATGTATTTTATAGTGAAAAAATATAAAAGGTCAGTATATTATAGAGTAAGAAAGACCCCTAAATCTAAAGAAACTAACTAAAGTTAAGGTCTCATTTTTGATGAAAAGGTCAGTTTTGATTGACTTCTCCAAAATGGTTTCAATTACATTTGGAAATGCATCTTTAAAAAAAAAAAATATTTCTCGTACTGCTGCTCTTAGCGTGTCCTCTCCCCTTACGCAATTTCTGAAAGCAGTTTCAAGAGAAAAGTGAGTAATTTTAGACTGATTGACTGGCCTCAAGAGAGTAAAAGGGCTTGTGTCAGTTTTCACTAGCATGGAGCAGGGAGGAGGTCTTCTCTAAGTAACTGGAAAACCTGCTGAGTAGGATGATCATCTTTTCATACTGCATAATGCTCTGGGCATGGGCCAGCTTTTCCAGAGACAGCTATCCATCTGCTTAACTTGAGTGCATTAAAATTCCCTGCTCCCCTATCATCAATTTCCTCACTCTCACACCTCCATTCTGACCAGAGAGCCTCACAAAGTCAGGTAAAGAAGTAATTGCTTCAAGTGCTTCTTGGTGGTTTGGAAGAGACCTATACTTTTCCCAAGCAGCAGCAAATCAGCCAGGTAGTATTATGCCAATAAGTAAAAGCAGGCAGAATAGAAAATTTATGAATTAAAAGTGGTTGAGTGCATTTTAAAAGCATAGAAAGCACTCCCTTCCCTTCTGCAGCCTGCTTGGGGAAGCATGTACCATGCCCTTCTTGAAAGCCTCAGAAAAGGAATTTAACAGTAAATCTAACACTCTCCAGAAGCCTCCTCCTCTCCCAGAATTAGGCAGAATCAAGAGAAGCACAATCAACAGAGATTGTTTCTGTGTAAAAGCCTCCATAAGTGATTTCTAAATGTAAGGTTTGGTCACTTTGTTCCTCAGTCTTTTTCATACAACTGCAGGACACTAGGAAAGTGCAGATTCACTTAGCCAAGATACTTTGGGGCTGGTTTTCAGTGCCAGCAGGGATGCCCGGGTGGGTGCAAGCACAGAGCCCACTCACACCATCAGCTTTTGCTGACCCCTGCACTGCTGCTCAGCTCCTCCAGATGTGCCAGTGCCAATTATAGCTGTCCCTTGTGCAGCAGGGCAGTGCTGCTCAGCCCAGACATTAAGAAATCTCTTATTCATGCTCAAAACAACCTCCCCTAAAGTTCCTGAGACTGCTCAGCTGGGAAAAGAAAGAGAAGCAGTACAGGAAGACACTATTTTCTATCATTTTTCTCTCCAGATATAAACAGTCAGTACTCTCTACACTCTTACTGAGCACTTAGGGCATCCTGACCTTTCTCATGTCTGCTCTGTGATGCAAGTCCTAAACAACATCAACCCAAAAGATGTTATTGCAGCTGAGTTCTGAGGAAGCACTCCTTGAACCCAGTTTTTGGCTTCAGTTTCTACATGAAATTTTATTGAAGTGATCAGCTTTAGTTGTTGAACTTTCTGATCTTCTGTCCTACATAAAAAGATCATGGTAGCATAATTTTCAGAAGAAATTGAGGTGAATTATCATAGAATATTTTCTGGGATCTCTCCAAATAGATATTGTATTGTCCTTGGTAATAATGGATGAGACCCACTTGACCAACTTTGAAAACTGGGATACTTCAGGTACAGGATATACAGGAGGCTGCTGCACATGAGCACTCAAATGGCTCCTAGTAATTTCCAGAAAAAGCATATTTCTGTTTTTGGCAAGTATTACGATTTCCCAGACCCAAAAAACACATAAGCTTTCCATTAGGAATTATATGAAACAAAAACAAAACAGAAAAAAAAAAATAAGCCACTTATGTCAATTATTACATGTGAAAAAAAAAAAAAACCTCAGACCACTGGTTAGAAAGTGAGAAGCAACAGGCTGTATTGTACAAACCAAAAAAATAATACATTATGTAACTTGTGAATAATCTGAACTGCAGTTATTGCATCTGTAAGCAAAAAAAACCAAATATTTTCTTCACAAAATGAAAAAAAAACCAGCTCAGTAAATCTTCCTTAAGTCAATCCTGAAATTCTGGTGTTCAAAAATCCCTGTGTTCTCAAGGCATTCTGAAAACCCTCATGCCTCCTCAAGGGAAAAATCTCTACCCCAAATGTGGTTTTGGGACATGCCTGGGTTCCAATCATTGGCATAGATGATCCTATAATAACCACCAAAGTTTTATCTTATAGATTTCTCTTTTTATTGATACATTTCCCAGAATATTCAAATTGCATCTCCTAATTTAGAGCAATTAGAGTACAAGGCCATGTATGCTTTTCCTTTTCCTCTGACACATCTAGATGTAGGAGAACTCCTGTGGATAATGACATTATGAATAACTGTACAGTGATGATAACAGGTATCATCTGTAACTAGGATTTGTTAAAATTCACTGAGCAGAAATCTTCCAAGGTGGCTGCAGGAGATGCCTGCTGAATACAGGGCTCTTTGTACACTTAAACAGATGTTCATCCTGCTTATTCATTTTAATCTGCTAAAAGTATCTTAGCTAGAAACATCTTAAGAACAATTTTATCAGCTTAACTGTACAGTAAGGAATAGAACCTGGGACATGATTAGAGCAAAAAGAATTATAAAAGCCTTGAATATGTGCCATATAAATTGGCATTGAGCCGACCCAAAAATAACCATTTTTCTTTTCAGAAGGATGCATCTTCATAGAATTGCAACATGTAAGTTAATGGCTCTTATAAATCTTCAGTAAGAACATAAAAAACATAATGAAACTTAATGAGACTTAACTATGATGTAAATCTTAATTCATCTTACTCCAACCAGTGTTTTTCAGGGATTTCTATAGCAGTATTTTTAAATCTGTTTTCTAATGAACAAGAGATTTTCTCTCACAGCATCTCTTTAGGTTGCCTTATGAAATAAGTCGTCCAGCAGTGAAACACTCCTTTCAATCTAGAATTCTATGTCACAAATGGAAGCAGACAGCTGCTTTGATTTACCTTCTTATATTCAGCTATCTTACTCCCATTTAATGCAGAAACTATTAAGAAGATTAAGTAAATAGATTCAATTTGCTATGTGCCAATCAATATTACAGAGTCAGTGTGTTTTTTTGTGTTCATAAACAGAAAACAGCACAAGTTAATTGCAAAACCACATATCACAAATAGCTACAAATCTGCTTTAACTATCTCCATTTTTCTTTATTTCACAATGGCTTTAGTAACCTTCACCCTGAACCATAAACCCTGATTAGGGGCACTAAATGACTGGTATGTTCCTGGGAGCTGATTACATGCAGTTTGCTTATCAAGTCTTATCTACTGATAAGGTCTTCCTCATCTCCCTTCTTCAGAATACCAGCTGTGGGATACAGGAAATATTCCACCAGTTTTATCAAAGACAGAAATGAACTCAATCTTCACTGGTATAATTCTCTCTGGTCTAAGGAAGCAACAGCTCTTTGCCAGTTTATCCACCCTGACACTGTGTTTACAAAGCAGACACTGTAGATTCCACTGATGGATACTTATTTGGGTTTAAACATGACATGACATTTGTTTCAGGATCTTTTTTAAAAATATTTTTCATGGCTTTAAATATGTAGTTTTAAACTGAACTTTTCCACAGACATATCATCACCAAAGCCAACAAACAACCTCCAAACAAAACAAAACAAAAGCCCAACAAAGACATCCCTGCCTCTCCAAGCCACTCCCCCCCCCAGGAAAAAAAAAAAAAATAAACCAAGTCAAAAAAGCATTTGAGTCATTAAGCTAAACAATTCAACTCTATGTGGCACAAAGACATAGAAATTAAATAGCTGGCAAGAAAGAATGATTTTCCCAGCTGTACAGTTTTCCATGAAAAAACTGTCAATAGATCAACAGCTTTTTCCCACCAAGGCAAAGGGAACGAGAAAAAACCTGTTGAAAGAGTTCAACAGCTGAACCACTTAGCTGTAAATTTCTTGCACAGCTGATGGAACTGACTCTCCACTGCATCAGTATTTGGGCAGGAATTCAAAGTAGATCAGATCAGAATAAAAACTGGCAAGCACTTATTCCTTGTTCATTGTTTTGCAGATTTCTTATATGAATTCAGTGACAAATGGAAGCAAACCAAGGGTTTCCCATTTCTGTATCACAGTACACTAGCAAAGAGCCTTAAGCTAAGGGTGGGAAAAGATTCTTTACAATGAAATCTCACCATGCCAAGCTCTAAAAAAACATTTACAGAACTAACTTGCAAAAATGTAGGGATGTCTCAGGAATGACATCTGCCTTTCCAGATCCTCTATCTACATCACTTTTGGAAATAATATACAGAAATAAAACTTTTTTTCATATATTTATTTGTAAATAAAATTTCTATATATAAATCTATTGTGAATTTTTAAGGGTTTCTAATAATCACAATGCCTCTCAACACATGAAAACCCAATTTAAATCATCTGGCTTCATTTTGCCCCTGCTAACATAAATCTTAAGCAGATGATTATGCATATCTGATTTAAGCAATGGTGCTAAAAACCACAGAAGATCTGGCTCTGCTCGTACTATAGGCCAAAGACTTGCCTGCATCATGTTGACTACTCCCATTACTTGGAGATAAAGATTTAAAAGCCTGCATGATTAGAGGTTCAAAGCCTGTTTTGAATACTATAATCCCATGGATGGTATATTTTTCTGAGTTAGCTGTATAAACACCAAGAACTGACAAACCAAACCAATCAGAGAATGAATGATTTTGTTGGTGCTTGCGTAGTGATTATCCAGTATCTTGTAGCCACATAATTGAGTCCTTTTTTACTACACTTTATCTATTGCTCCTTCATCTCATTTGTCCTGAAATATAAATATTTTGTGTATTTTAATGTAATAAGCCTAATACAGATAGCAAAGCAGTTTAGGATTATAAGTACTTAATACTTAATCATTCCTTATTAGTTCATTCTTCATTACAGTTCTAATTTTAAAGAGGCATAACCAAATTTAAAAAAAATAATAGAAAAATTTGTGTATTTTTCATCTGCACCATACTTTTCAAATGACAAACCTTTTCTTTGATATTTTCATATAGCTAATTTTTACCAAGAAAAGTCACTGGAACAGTATGGTAATGCCAGGAGGGAGGAGGAAAGAGCAGATGGATCACTATTAGTGTGAAACCCTTGGATATCAAAATGACACTTAGAGAAAATAGGTGGGTATTGAAAGCAACTGTGTTTGTAAAGCTGGCCAAGCACAAAACAAAGCCACTCAGACACACCAGCTCCAGTGAGATGGGTGACTTTGAAGGCTTTTAACAATATTTTTCAGTAATCTTCAGTCACAAATGCTTGGGCAGGGAACTAACCTTGAACCATCTTTTCATTAATATAATCTTCCTCTCATCTTTCAATACAGAAACACTTTCATGTTCTAAAATGACTGTCCAAATGCCACAATCAGAACAATTCCTCTCAGGATGAAGGGAGTCTTGCTATATTTCCCTGTGAAATACAGCAATATTCCTGTTCTGCTGCTTACTGCAGGGCATTGCCTGGCAGCGATAATGGATCTCTACTGAAAGCACCAAATCCAGCAAGTCAGAATGGCAGTAAAAGAACAAACAAACTGGTGTTAGCCCTCCTGGGGAAGATATTCCAGCATCGTTTGTGGTAATAGGAGGAAAGGGGAAATAAAATTATTAGTAAAATTATGAGCTTTAATTAAACATATTTTAGATTTATTTTTAGACCTTAAAGAATGAGTCCTGGAGTCATTCTTGGTAGGGCAGTGGCTACAGTCAGAAAGCAATACAGTCAAATCCTTGCTTTGCAAGCAGAGAAAGATGTCTAGGAGAGAAAAAACTTATTTTCAATTGCCAACTCCTATGAATGTTTACATTCAATTACAAAAATGATTTCTGGCCATCTCTTTCAACAGCCACAGAAGAATCCTAAGTTTCTGTGGTTCCCCATGAGAGTACAGTCATGCTTCCTTTCACCACTGCCTCCAGAGGCAACTCAAGCCAGGCTCTTGTGGGTAGAAACTCAAAAATGCAGAGACACAGAGTAAGTCAAGATGACAGGAAAATGAAGGGATAAGAAGAACATAGGACTGAGGGAAATTAAAAGAAAAAGAGATGTTAAAGCTGACATTTTAAAAACACCTACCAAGGAAAGCATAGTAGAAGTGATTTCTTTTTGTTTTTAGGCTTATATTGTTTGAATGTTTATGACTTACAAGTCTTCAACACTGCAGGAATTCGTAAGGCACAAGATTTTCTGGACTTGGATTGAAGTCTTTTCAGGATTCTCATAATAACATGAAGAATTTAAGTTATTGCATCATATACTACTATAGACTTAAGAAGATTTAAAATATGTATAGCTTTTAACTGTTTATCACAGTGTTTATTAACATCTCTGCTAAAAATTCTGCTGCTTAGCATTCATGGAACCAGTGTGCATTAAGCAAAAGCTGATGAATAAAAATAATATTATTAATGTTTGGCAATCCCTCCTTTTCCAGCAATTAAATTACAAGCACCTGCATGCTTTGGTATCTAATTAAATTTCCCAAAATACCTCTCCTATTGATGTAATTTAGATGTTTCCTAGAACATTTAAAAGCTGCTGGAATTGTCTAAGTGAATATGCTATTCAACAACTGAATGGCACAAGTCAGGGAAAGCACTCTGTTTACTCTACACAGATCCCAACATTTACTGACTTATTTTAGTGATAATAAATTGCTTATATGATTTTTAGTTTGTAAAAATTACTCAAATTTATAATTTTCTGAGCATGTTGCAATAAGCAGTGTATTCCTGCAGTGCATGAGGGGAAGCTTTATCTGAGGTCCCTGTACCTACCAGTAGGTTCACTGACATTCATTTGCGTTTATTTGTCCTGGTTTCTGTGGCCACAAGTGTAATATTGATATACTCCCACACAAGCAAGCTCACTGAAAAACCTGGCTTTGTGTGTTTACATTTTAACATTACTAAGATGGGCATGTCAAGACCTACTGCTTTTTTCCTCACTCCACTCCCACCCATCCCCACTGGTTAAACTGAACCACTTCAATCCTGCCTACCCAACACACATCATTAGGGGCAGCAGCCATTCAAGACCCAAGCAGTCTTTACATCCTTTAATTTCTTGCAAACTTGTAAACCACAAGCTCTGTGGGACAGGTATTCATCATGTTTTCCTCAGACCTAGCTGAGGCTTTTTGACACCTTGGCAATATTTGACCACAAACTACGTCAATCAGCAGCACAGTCAGTCCTCTTGACTCCTCACTCAAAGCTGGGGATTCCAAGCCTGTAATTAATATGCTTCCAAAAGCAAAAAATGGCACATCTTACACTCATTCATCTGTTTCCTACATCATGAACAGCAGTAACATAGGGCATATTTTTTGCCTGCCTCCTTTAATTTCCCTTTCCTCAATCCCTTGTAGAATAACAGAAATTAAAATCTAGAATTTCACTCACTTATGAGATTCTTTATTCTTTTATTTGTCTTGTCAGACTTACTGCATCTATACAATTCCCCTAGTAGATTAAGAAGCCTCAGAGGCTATTGCTCAGATTAAGCACTAGTTCTTACTGTAATCTTCTTATTCTCAATGTTTCCATCTTCTGCTCTATCCACATGATTAAACAATAAGTATATTATATCTTCCAGTACATCTGTCTGTTCAGGTTCCATCACTCAGCCTATTTCTGACATAGTCCATTGCAAAAAGACTTGCTATCTGTCCTTCATAGACAGTGCATTTAGTCCAATTTTCAAGCATTCTAGAAAATTGTCTTATTCAGCAATGCCTAGGTTATTTCATATGCTGCCATTTTCTGCCATCTTTCAGTACAAAAGGTCTTTAATGAGGTACCAGGCAGGCCCATTACTTAAATTACAAGTGATGCTATGTGGGTCTAAACAGAATATCCTACCTTAAAAAATTGTATCAATCTCCTTCTGAAGTATAATGTGACCATTCATTTTAACATAATTTGCTGCCTTGGGAAATAGGCATGATCCCACTCACAAGCCTTCGACAGTTTCAAAAAAAAGGCTGGACTGATGAAACTTTATTACAAATTCTACTGAAAGACAGTTCAGCACCTTAGACAATGAAGAAAATATAATACTCTAAATGTGATGCATTTCTGTTTTATCCCTTTCTGGTTGGATCCTCAGCAGATCAGACAGTTAAATACAGACTAAAGAAGAGACATTCTGAGGAAACATTTTATTATTAAATGTCTCTGTAGGCCAGGAAGAATATTTGTGTTTCTCTTTGAATATATTTATCTAAAAATAAAGTTTTCTTTCCTATTACTAGCTACTAGTTGAGGGTATTTTATATTGTTGGGGTTGATTAAACTATTAAAAAAAACATGAGATATTAGGATGGGCCAGAATCCTGAAATTTGCAGCAATATAAGTAACATTCTTCTGGTCAAAATATACCAAGTTCAGTCTCAGTCCTCCAGAATGTGGAGAGTTCTTTTGGCCTGGTGAGTGGGATTAGGTTGCCAATAAATAAAAGCCTGACCTTTTGATGAGGGCACCCAAATATATTTTTTACAGCAAATAAAGCTCCAGTAAGTAATATTTGCCTACAAGCTGTTGTTCTACTGGCTCTGGAAAGGCTTCACCACTCCACTGCTGCCAGTAACTGAGTGGAGCCAGGAGCTGGGCAGCACTTCCCCAGAGAGGGAATGGCAGGGAGCAGGACAGTGGGAGAAAAACCCAAAATGGGATGGGAAAAAAAACCCACAAAACCAGACCTTAATGCTTGGGTTTGATCTGTTAGACACTATTAGTTAAGTACTAAACTAAATCAGCTGAATAATACCCAAAGCAGAAACAGAACTTCCGTTATCAAGTGTGGTGCCAGGACAGTCTATAAACATTCCTGTGCAGAAAAGCTGGAGCAATGAACCCTAACCAGAAAATACTAGAGCTACAACCAGAGTTCCTGTTTTGGGAAGGGGGGAAGGAAGGTATTATTTACATGTGAAACATTTGGAGGTGAGCAGGAGGGGATGTAGCATCTGTGCTTTTGCTTCATGGTTATTAATACCTATGAAGTAAAATCCTAGGTCATGTTTAGAGCTCCTAAACAAATTGTAACAATGAAACTTCACCTCTTGTCAACTCTACAGGGACTAAAAGATCTAAAAAAAAATCTCATTAGAAAAGCCAAGAAAATAAGCCTTAAGCAGCTGTTCATTATCTCACAGAAAACATTAACATTCCAGACTTCCTTGACACAATATACAAAAATAAATAGACAAACAGAAAAAATTTAAAACCCTCTTCTCCAACACACCAGCCAAACAATACAAGTATTCATGTCAGTCATATTCCTTTTCTTCTGCATATCAGTTTTTTGAGTCTCACATTTCTTCCTGTGTCAGATAAGGTATGAAGAAACATCCTTTATTTCCATCTAAACTTCTCATCATTTAAACCAAAGGCTTGAATGTGCTTTTCCTTTCCAACTCCTCTTCCTGCTTGCTTTTCTAGAAGCAGGGTAGCAGCCACTGCCTGGCCTTTTATCTCAAGCACTTAGAAATAGTATAGAAACACAATAAAAGTCCTGAATTAATCAGGATAATTCTATTCTAGTGACATTTTTTAACTCTGCACATAGTCTTTTCTGAGTCTTGCAAAGTTTCTGGTACATTCATCTTCCATCCAGCGTCTCTTAAACCTACTGGAGCAGAAGCTGGGCTTCACTTTCTCAAGAAAAACCTAAAGACTGCAGCTAAACACCAACAATTGGGAAGAGCAAACACTAGGAGCCCTGGGAAACCAGTACCTATGGAGACTGGACCAAAGCAGGGCTGAATTTCTTTAGTTACAATAGAATGTGAAAAGTGAGGAAATTCTATAGTGACAAATAAAAACAAGGACAGTGTTTTGGGAAAAGGACATAATGCAAAAATAAAGCAATGCACAGCCACTTCTTCAGTATTCCCAAACCATGAATCCCACACAAAAGTCTGCAAGCCTGCTGGTGGGACTGTGTCTCCCAGCTGCTCCACACAGGGCTCCTCACAGCACACAGTCCCCACTATCCCTCACCCCGTCCCAGGCAGCTCCCAATTCCTGCTCTCAGCCCTGCTCCTGCCAATCCCAGGCACAGGCTGTGCACACAGACCTCTGAAGGCTCGTGGAACTGGGGACAGATAGAACAGGGGAATTGTCACCACGTTAAAGGAAGCACCTTGATAGGACAGCTCTTGGGAGTGAACCATCCTGTCCCAAAGGCAGCTAAACATGAGTCTTTCTAGAAATCTGCTGAACAAAGTTATTGGTCTGATTTGCTCCAGGATTTGAGCTACAGAGAAGGCAGAAGGACATCCAGCTACAAAGGAGCATTGACCTAAGATATGCAGGAGTGCTAACCTTCTGCATTATCTCCAAATATTACCTCTGTGGGCAGGGAGTCATTCCAAGAAATTACAAACGGCTTTTACAGACTGAAAGGTTCAGGGTCACTTTCTTCCAGTTACTCACAGTACAGAGATTTTATCTAATTCTAGTGCATTGGCTTCCAGCATTTGTAAGATTAAAGCACAGTCATTTGGCTTCTCACTGAGGAAATATGTTGTTAGGCTAAGACCTGATGTTAGAGATCATGTCATATATGCAAATGATGGTGCATATTCATTAATATGCAAATTGGAACACAGAATCAGATTAATCCCAGTGCCTAAAATCTCCAGCTCTCATGACCTACAGGCTTAAATTGTGCATGTACAGCTGCTTGTTCATCAGTGTGACTTTGGCTTGCTTCATGATTAAATACAAGTCAGCCACATACACGTAATTTTTCTACGTAACTAGATGCTATCTAGGTTAAAACTGAAATATTTATTGTTAAGATTCACTTTTCCAAATACCTTTCAAAGACTGTTCAAAGACTGCTTAAACATCTTCAGGTTTATTCCAGCTACTTCAGGCAGGTGTTCAAGAGCACCAGCTTTCCTTTTCAACCCCTCATTAAACAGAATGAGTTGCCAATGCAACAAGTCTGTTTATTTAGTTTTTGATTGATTTTCTAAGAGTTACACAGCAAAAAAACTCCACTGAGGTCTGATCAGCTTCATGGGCACAGCAAGCATAACCTTTGGCAACCAATTATAAATCAAAAACATCAAAAACTGAAAATCTTCACCACACTGGATACACTCATACAGCTACTGGATAACTGAGTTATGACAGTCTGCATTAATTCAGCAACTTCCAACTTGTGACCTTTCATAGTTAAGTCCAGAAACTGCCTTCTACACTGATGGATCCTTTGAAAAAAGGGACACAGAGATAAAGTCACTCTCATCAAAAGCAATCATCAGTTACACTTTCCTCCAAACTATATCAAACTATCATCTTCGTAATTTCAGGGCTTGGAAAAATTAAATTTGTTTTGACTGGATTGACAAAATCTAAGTTCTTATGTGATAACTTAATCCTTCAGAGCACAAATAGTCAAAATAGTTTGGATTTACTATAGGTTTTCAGCAGCTACATAAGGCTTGATTGTGTGTGATTGAAAGACTCCAATCATGGATTTATTAGTCATTTCACAGATGTTGAATTAAGTATGAAACAGTCACCATGCCATTTATTTTAGTAATGAGCTTCCTGGGTTCTAAGGTGCCATATATTGCTGACATTTCTGCAAGTAAAGCAACTACATTTATACCCTCTTCAGATCTGTCTTAAATGAACAACCAGTCATGGAGTAATACTTTACATTCCTTAGATTAAATACTTTTAAGAAAATTATAGTTGGAGGTTTAAAAGACAACATTGCATTCAGAAATTTGTAAATACAAGCCTAGGAAAAATATAAGCCTGACATTTTTCATCTCTGAAGAATTCTTTGCTTGTTTGAGTTCTGCAATTCAGTCTTTTTGCTGTATTTTAGACACAATCATCTGTTCTAGCCAGATCTTGGTCACTGGGTCATAGAGTGGTCATAGTTCCCCCAACAGGGACATCACTGGAAGAATTGTAATGGCAAACTAGATACTTATTTATTCACAACCTGTGATAATTTAGGAATTAGTTTGATTAAAAATATTGATACTTAACTTTTCACACTTATACATGCTTGTTAGCAGCTTCTGACAACACATTCACAGTTACAGACAGATACTCTGAAATCTGAGGTAACGACTGAAAACCAGAAATTGGGAGAAAGCTGACACCAACTAAATATAAAAGTATTATCTTCCCATTCCTGTGTTAGCCCAGAGTAAAGGTCTGAAGAGAAAATATGTTCAAGTCAGTATTCCTCCACAAAGTAACATTCAATTTAGGTTTTCTGCCTGAATATTTTACACTTCCAGAATGAAATATGTTACAGGCATCTGAAAGGGGGTGGTGGCACACCACAGACAGACAGGCAAGACTGACACAGGCATAATTATACTGAAGCCAAGGGGCCCATTCTTTCCCATACCACAGAGAATAATCAATTCCAACAGAAGTTACCTTCAAGCATTCTAACAATATTTTTTGCTTGAATGTTTTGCTTGAGGGAGTTGGTAAAATTCAATAAAAGGATCTGGACTAAATCCTTCCCTAATATTAATTTATAGGAACAACAAAAGAGATGGATTTTATCTGAAGGGATGCAGACTGCATTAGAGAGCTCTAGATCCAGATGATTGCATCATAACCCTCTTGCCATAGGCTGGCTGACAGATAAGAGACAATTACAGACTCTTAGTCTAAAGACTGGAGAGTCCAAGTCAGCTATTAGACACCACCACAGCTTCAGAGATTGAGTTTGAGAACTATGTTGACTGTATCCTTCTCAAACCCATTTTCCCTTTTTCAAGAACTATCACATCACATTGTCAATTTCTGCTCCCTCCCTAGATTTCTCCCCACTTAAAAGGGCAAATCTCTTGACCCCAGCTACAGCAGAACTCCTCCTCTCCCTGCAATGAAACTCCCTGATCTCTAAATATGCCAATACAAACAGATAAACATGTCAGAACAGCCACAATCTTCCCCATAAAAAGGATGGACAAAAGCCTGCTGACTGGGATGTACACCAAAATAATCAACCAGATTTGTCTAGGAACAATACAGGATTGACTTCCTGTAACCTATGGTTTCAGCAGGGGCTTATTAAACATGTTTAGCCCACATCAGTGAATATTTGAAACTGATGCAAGTTGCTGCAGCCCCAACAAAAGAACAGATGGCTGTGAAAGCTGCTGTTCATACACCAGAGATCTCATATGTATGCAAATTTGCATTGCAGTATATACTGAGTCTGTTCCCTCCCCCTTCCCCTCCACCTTCTTACTTCAATGAACAATTAAAATATCAAAAAGTCCTGCTTTGTTCCTCTTGCCAGCAGCAGGAATGAGCACCAAACATGTGACCCTTCCAGTCACCTCATCCCTAACAGCCTCTCCAAAAGTGAAATTTAGACTGTAAGCTAGAATCCAAATATGTTTCAAGAGTTTTTCTTTTGTTGTGCCCCAGAAGGTGTTTTTAATTGGTCTTTTAATGCAAAAATAAAGAGAAAACAATTTTAAAAAGGAATCTGAAAAAAAAAAAATTCTGGCCATATTTATTAAGCTAAAATAGTAAGTTTTAATTATTGCATTAACACACAGGCATATTTGAATTTTTTTTTACTCTTTAAACCCTTGAGACTTCACTAACATTAACTATTAAAGTGAAAATAATGCAAAGTCCCATTTAGTTCAGTGTCATGTTTCAGAAGAAAGTGAGTAAGGAGTGTATTTCTCATGCACCATTACAACACAGTGGACACTGCCTTGGTTACTATTGTGTTCCACATAAAGATGGCTTCATAGCATTTATTGACACTGTTCTAAGCTCCCACACAAACATAACCACAACTTGAAGCACAAGCAAATATTGACTTCATCTGCAGCCCAATGGCTGCTCTGGTGATTACTCAGCCATTCTGGCAGTGCTTCCAACCACCAATAAAGGCAACGGAAACTTTTACAAGCATGACATAAGTAAACAATTCTTCACATTATCAGCACTAAATATGTTATCATACTTCAGAAATGTTGAAGGGTTTAGAAAATATTTGATGCAGGGCCTTAACGTTTTTGGGCTTTCCAAATAATAAAGAAAAATATTCTTATTATTTGAGAGAGGGAGGAGAACAGAGAAGACAGAGGAGGCATTGCTGTTATTCTTGGCTCTGGGTCAGATGGTCTGGTTTATTCTGCTGAGTGAAAAGAAGAGTGGAAAACTACTTAAAGCTGAACAAAATAACATTAACACAGATTTTGACTACTTTTTATCTGGTCCTCTGGCAAAAAAATAAAAAGGCACACATTCACATGCCATTATTTTGGTCTCAGGGAAAATATGATGAAAAAGAATTGTTTGCATGAAACACTGTGCAGCCATTTCCTTTTGAAATGAGCCCAGTTGAAAAGAAGTAGCAACTAAAAGGTTAAATTCTTCATTAAAATAAGAAAAGAATGCTAAAGATCAGTACAGCGAAAAGCAGATACTTAAAACTAGACTGCAGAATTCATACTCAGCCACATAAATTAGATCCTGGGGATTTATATGATTAGTCATATGAAGAAACATTTCTAATTCTCATCTCACAGTCCACAAGCAAAAGAAACAATATATCAAATAATATTCACATACATTTGTCTGTGATGATTTGGAATGAAGTATTCGTGTTTAGCGTAATATTTTATTTAGTGTAATATATATTATTATACAAAAAGGCAAAATCTGAAATCAAAATGTACTGGAAGACTTTGCCCTCTGTTAATTATATGTTTAACTCATCAGCTTTTCAAATGGATTCAATGAAGTTCTTAAAACCTCTGGTGAAAATACATTGATCTAATAAAGGTGTATCACCACCCCATACACCACTTAGTGATATCAACTCCTGCTCACACAAGCATGCATGCAGATGCATAGAAAGAGAGAAATATCAAATTAAGAAACCAAGTAGGCTATTTTTGAGATAGTTCCTAGAAGAACTATCTTGGAAAACACTAGTAATACAGGCAAACTTCAATTACACTGTGAGATCAAGGCTGGACAATCCTGTACCAAAACCTCAGAATTCTCTGAATATCAATATGGCTGGAGGGATTAACACGCAATAAAAGGCACCCAGGTTTCAGAATTAAAGTATTTAAACCCCAGACTTCCCAGCATTGCTTTGCCCATAGAGAGCAGGCACAGGTGAGTCTCCAGCCAACTGCCTGGGAGAGAACAGAGAAGGGGAAGGAGGAGAGAAAGCAAAGTTCACTTGGGGTGAGCAGTCATGGAGTTTGCTGAGGGACGATTTGCCAGAGTAAACATGATAACATATAATAGGGCAAACTGTGAGGCTTTTAAGGACCAATCCATTGCTGGTTACCATAGTTATGAACCAGCACTATTCTTGCATATTCCTTGACAGGAAGAAGTTCCTCATTTCTGCACAAATCAGAAATTGTTCTGCAGGTCTACACCAAAAGGTGCCAGCTCTTAGCTCTGCTGCTTTTAAGCCATTAGTACTTAAATGTGCTGCAAGAACAAAATTACAAATCTCTGATCTGGCAGGATTAGGATGTCACTGCATATAAAACAAAGATATAGATGAGAAAGAATAATGCTTCAAGAACAAAATACTCCAGAGATTATCCAGAGACTGAAAAACCTTTCAAAATACATCCAATGAAAATATAGTATGATATCACAAGATGATGTGGATAAAAATTAGTTTATGTAAAGCTTTACATGAACAGGAAAAGAATAAGGTCTTTTTATAAAGCAGTGTTTAATCATGACTGTCTTTGATAAAGAAAAAATATATGCAATGAAACTTACAGTAAATTCTTCACTCAAAGAAATTCTAGTGCACTAGAATTATTACTGAAAGAATTAATTAGAAATACTGGACACTATTTCTTCCTGTAAAAAATATGAAGCTCAAAGTTTGTTCTCACTATTACTTACTTTGCTGCATCCTGTTTTCAAGGGCAGACTGAAAGAGGCAGTGTTAAGGTAAACAAAAGGACCTCCAAAGACAAAAGCAAGTGATACTGAGGTAGTCACAGTTATTACTGTCTGTGGGTCCCACCCCAGCAGATGCTCTGCCAGCCAGAGCCTGGCATGGTCACACAGTGCCAGCAGAGCAGAGTGAGGGTGCTCTGCCTGCAGGCAGCACCAGCCGTGTCTGCACTGACAGGACAGAGGGACAAGCAGCTGGAGAGAACAGGGTCTAACCTCTCATCCCTAAATCTGTACTACAGTGGTTCAAGTCCTTTAATTTTTGTCTCCCAAACACCCAAATTAAAAAACACAAAGTTGAATTCAGCCTTGGTGAAAACAGGTGTGAGTGTAAGGACATCAGAGAAATGTTTCAATTATGCCAAGGCCACAGGTATGCACAAAAAGTTATTAACCATAAGGCAAAGGAGGAGTTACAAAGAAAATTCCCCAGTAACTCATCCACATTTCACTTGGTTTTTAAAGTGCAATTATGTGACTAAGACATTATTTCAGACAAAATTGTATATATGATGGCCATGGATAAAGTAAACAAGGGCTTAAGAATCTGAAAGCAAGCAGAGGAAATATTTAGGTTTCTAAATTGCCCTCCAGAACGAAATGTTTGGTTTTCTGCAGAGCTAGAATGACTTCAAAGTTCACATAAGATAAGTAAACGGGGGGGGGGGGGGGGGNGTTCTCTGTCACCCCATCAAAAAAAAGAAAATCCAAATAAAGATCTGTGGCTTTGCATCTGCAGACAAGCAGATATTGTACTCAATCACTGCTCATCAAGAAAGTCAGAAAGAAGAGCTAATATTAAAAGCTTCTAAGAAACAACTCCTTTTTATGGCTTCCAAGTGCTCTGCCACAATGTAATTAAGTCTCAGTGCAGTATAATCAAACACACTGATGACTTGGTGACCCAGTCATATTGACAGGGCCCAGGTAATGAGAGTAAATACCAATGTAATCTTGTTAAGCAATATGGTTTTTAACTTCAATCCCACCCATATTGTAGGGATTTAAAGAGATTGGAATAAACTTGCTGAAGCCAGCACTTGGAACAAGAAATGTAGACATAAGGTTTTTTTCACCTCTTTCATACCAAAACTGTTATTTGCTCTCTTTTGTCTCATTTTAATTGACATCAGTGCAGTGCTTTACAGGAGGACACAGCACCACAGAACAAACCTTCAAGTAAACTGGCTGTCTGTGTTACCTGTGCCTTTCTGGTAGGTGACAATTCCAATTGATTTCCTTCAACTTTCCCACAGCTACTGTCAAGGAGAAGTGCTTTTCCATCAGCCCTCATCAGGACAGCATTACAAGCCTCTAAACAAAGTAAAGACTCAAAAACCTGTTACTGTACTTAGGCACACACCAGAGCATTGCCTGAAGCAGCCCATGCCAGGGTTATTATTCAGGAGAGGAACAACAGAGCCTCATAACATGGCCTTACCCCTACTGCCGAACAGCATTTCTAGAACATTAAAGCTCAAAGATAGATCAACTGCAGTGGAAAGTCAAGCTTTCAAACTTCTCCAGTCAAAAGCAACCAATTTTGTTATTTTATATTAAGCATTCTATGGAGCTATTCATTGAAAACCACTGAAAAAAGAGAATTCCTGGGGAGGTCAAGTATGCCAAACAAGAAACACCTACAAGCGTAGTTCTAAGAGCACCTCTTCCAGTGACAGTGCCAATTTGAGTAGTGCCTTTCTACCTTCTCATTATCCCCTTAACTGTGCCATGCATTAAAGAAATTAACCTGCACATGTTCACTGTGCTTCCACATGAGCAAGGCATCATCAAGGGCCATGATGATTCCCCAGTGCCATCAGCACAGAGAGGGGATGATTAAATCAGCAGTGGCACAGATAGAAGCTCAGGTGAGTCTATGGCATAAGTGCAAGCAAGTCAAAGTACAATTCCACTCAGACTAGAACGTGGTGTTGAAAAAAAGTGTAAGTTCTGAAAGCTCTGTAAAGTAAGATTTGGGTCTTCTCGTTTGATTTGCTGAGGGAGAGGGGGCTGTCTATTTGAAAGTTGGCTGATGGGGGGAGCAGAGTGTTCAGCATTAAACCATCTGAAAAAAATGTGAAAAAGCACCAAGCTCTGGGATGCCTCCCTTCAGAAGTTCTGAAGAAAATATGGTTTCAGGACTTCTCTCCTTTAGCAGCAGGGATAGCTCAGGTCTTTCCTCTCCCCCTTCCCTACTAGCCTTGAGCTCCTGCCCACCCACCCCCTTGCTGCTGCCTCCCAGTTGTGCCAAATTAACCATTTGTGGAGCTGCTCCATGAAGCTGAACAGTGAATTAATTGCTTGGTTGTTTTAATTGTTTTAAAAAAGACAGCAAGTTATCTGACTTGCATTAATCTGGTTACAATGTGCTACACCAGGGAACACAAGTGGTGGGAAGCAGGAAGAACAAGCACAGGAACTGCTCAAGAGAAAAAGAACTGCCAAGAAAAGGTTCCTCAATATCACTGCCTCCAAGACCATGATTTAACCTAATTAGGTTAATTAAGTGGAAAATTTGAGAGAAAGAGTAGCTGGCATTTGAGAAAGGGAAGACAAAACCATGGAACAGAGAAGGCTGTTAGCAGGAATGTGGATAACAGATCATTGGCATCTGCAGAACAGAGAATAACACTGTAAACAGTAAGATGGGAAATTTTTTCAGGGACTGATTGACAAGCAAATATGTTCCCCCAACTGAATTAGAAATTAAATATACAGAAAAGCCATATCTTTTAAGTTGTGACTTCAAGTCATTTCAAATCTGCTGAGCTCCAGAGCTCACAGTCCAAACCTGAGCTTTAAATCCATACATCATTCTCCACATCAGTCACGTGAAGTTTGAGTATCAAAATAAAACTACTGGATACATGTAAAATTTGAACTGTTATAAGTGTGATGATCTTGGTAAAGATAAAGAGAGTTTTTGAATAATTTTCTCAATGCACAAGTTTTCAGAGTCAAGATATCCCAAACGGCATAAAGACTTTGATAGCATTAATTTTTTAAATTTCGTTTTGTGAAACAAGTAATACAAGTTTTTAGGACAAATCAGTTACTCATAAAATCATGAACATCTCAGAAAAGGACTTTGAAACTTTATCACTCCAATTACTAGAATAACAATTCAACCATCTCCACACCCATATGAAATTGCAACGCTATAATTACAAATCTAGAATCAAAACACATGAAATTAGTCAGAAAATTCCTTAGAGACAACACACAGCACAAAAAAAAAGTAGGATTAATGGCTTAAGAGCAATGGCAAGCAGCATCAAAATATCTACCCAATGGTGACCTGTTCCCCTAGGTTTCATAGCTTGTCACTAGATAAGTTATTTCAGTAAGCTCTTTCTCTCCTCCCTCTCCACAGATGGAGTAATTTTGTATTTTAGGTTAGATGGATTGGAAAACATAAGTTGGATCATTATAAGACCTCACAGAGAAAGGTAAATTGGCAAGTACAGACATCACCAAGTCCAGTAACAAAGATTAGGAAAAATGCATCATCCTGAAGCAGGAAAATGGAACTAGTGTTTGGGCAGGAGCCCAGATTTGCCTATAAATAGGCCCAAATCCACTACCTTGGGAATGCCACAAGATGAAAACTCTGAGATCTGTAGATACCTAGGCACTACAGGATTGTGCATTTCTCCACCAACCTCAGCAGTGTTATACACACCTGCACTCTGGTAGCTGCAATGCAGACATAATATATTAAATACTGAACATGCCATTCCTCCAGGTTCACATCTAAATACCCTGAGTGCAAAGTGGGGCTTGATATAAAGCAACCAAAATTAACAGGCCCATTCAGGAGATTTTCACAACTTAAAATAGCAGAATTTTTCTTGGAACATTACAAATATTGCAGGAAAGGGTCTATTGTCACTACTGTTTAACTGTGTTTATAGATTCACTTTGGCCTGAGTTGACCACTTAGACTCTGACTCCTGGCAAAACAAGAAAATCCTTGATTTACTCTATTTTATTTCCTTTCAGCCCTTGTTTTAAGTCATGACGAATACAGAGACAGGAAAAAAGGTGGCCAAGTAAAACATGGCCTCAAATATCACTCCATTTAATTTCTCTTTTCTCTACACAAGCAGTGCTCAGAGGTAGAGTCAAACTGCCTCTGTGGGGGACAGAAGATGAAAATACCTCCTCTACTGGGTTTCCAAAACAGTAATACATGTTCTAAGGGCCATTCTAGTTTGAGCTGCATGAAGCTGGGATTCACACTCACTGAAGATCATTAAAAACACTTTTGATTGCTTTTATAATGTATGGTGACAAGCCTAACTCCATTAACCTACTGAGGCTTAAAATTATTATTGTGCTCACTGTCCTCATCACTAAAGGATAATAAAGATGTCACAGCATATTATTTAAAGAAAGTTACCATTAAATAGACAAAGAAGTAATTGATACTGGTACAAGGTTTCAAATGTACTCTATCTATACTTAGGAAAGCTTTCAAGGGATGCTTGTAGCTTAAAGCAGAAAACTTCATGGATTCATGCTACACATTTGCAAAGATTAAATAAGAAGTGCAGCCTTAAGCTTTTCTACGGAGAAACATCAGCCACTTGGGGCAGAGCCTGAACACAAGGCAAGCAGAACAGAGAAGTTGCTCGCAGAAAAAGAAAAAAAAAACCCAAAATATGTAAGGAGTGGATGGGAACCAATTTGCAAGCAGTGGGGAGAGAAATCACACCATCATCCAACTCCTCTCTACTGCAAAGGCAAGTCAGGATTCTGAGGCCCTCAGATCCTCATGCCTAATGCTCAGGGGAGCATTAACTCCTGTTATACAGCAGGATATATGTTGCTGCTGTTATACAGCAACTCCTGTTATACAACTGCTCCATTTTGGTACTGCCCTCTTTTATACTGATGCTGAAACCCTTTTTGCATTATTTTCTAATTTCAGCATTGTGCCCTGCTGTCCAGTTTCTACTCTTCACTCACATGAAGGAAAACTAAAACAGCTCCAGTACAGTCTTTTCCTCTCTACTACACATGACCTTAACAGACATCTGAAGACTCAGAAAAACATGCGGCACTCAAATCAAACTACAAACAACACATGCACCAGCAAGTACTTCATTTCTACAGAGCTGTTGTTTTGTTGTTTGCTTTTTGTT
Source organism: Peucedramus taeniatus (assembly GCA_013400575.1). Taxonomy (NCBI): domain Eukaryota; kingdom Metazoa; phylum Chordata; class Aves; order Passeriformes; family Fringillidae; genus Peucedramus; species Peucedramus taeniatus. Next base: position 67,254 of record WBNO01004494.1, read on the forward strand.
TGGTTTTTGGAGGGTTTTTTTATATTTCTTCTGCAGAGAGTGTGCACAGTAAAAACAAAGGCCTGAGAGAAATTAGAGCTAGAAATCATGGCCAGTCTTCCTATGCCTCTAAGAATTTTCATCCCAAGACAGCCAATTAAAAATAAAAGACAAAATCACCTGTCTTCATATAAAAAAAAATTAAAAACAAAACCAAAAGAAAAGAACCCAAGCAACCAAGCCCCAAATAAACCAAACAAAAATCAAAACAAAAGTGTCCTTCACATATTTCTAGATCCCCCACCAGGTAGAGAGGCCCACCTCACTGCAAAAAAAAAACAAAAAAAAATTTTTGGACGGGGTAAAAAAACAGGTGAACATCTCTCCCTAATAAAAATAAAAACCCAGCATATTTAAACAGGGAGGGCAGTAGGACATTTAAACTGGCAATAGTTTAGAGCAGTTCAATAAGCAGCATTTTAAATAGCATCTAGACATGCCATATCTGGTATGTGCAATTTTAGCTAAGAGTGAGTCACTTCTATATGCATGGATGGGATGAACTTGAATTTGGCCATGCCAATTAAAGCTCAGCATTCTAAGATACTGAATTAAGAATGTATTTTGAAATCTCTCCTTCTAAATATTCTTCATTTCCAGGAGGTGGGGGAAGTATGAGCACCAAATGCAGTCTTTGGAAATCAGCTGAGTCATGAGTTAGAATAAGAAAAAGGCTATATCCAAAAGAATACAGCCACTTATAAAACTCAATTTAACCAAAGGCCAGGAGAAATGAAGAAAAAAATCAATTCTTTTATCTTTCATTTGCATAGAAAGCAGCAGAGCTACAGATAACTTAAGAATAAAAAGAAATGTAAATAATCATGGAACATAATTGTGTTATGATGTCCAAATATAACTTAGTACCTCTAGTTATTAAATCTAAATAATAAGCATGGAATTCTGATGGACTTTAAACAGAAAGGTCAGACAAATGCCTCCAACAGCAAATCTATGCCAATAATAGAAACCACAGATTTGTATAAAGATATTGCAAAACTGGAGTAATTTACCAGATCTAGATGGAAAAGCAAATCTTATGCCTTTTTCCCTTTTTCTCTTTTTAATGGCTAAGCTTCTGCTGCAGCAAGACATAAACAGTAACCAGAAGATTGGCTATAAAGTGAATCATTGTATTATTACTGAAACATTTCTCTAAATTTTGCCATCATACATTTGCAACAAACACAGAAGCAAAAGAAAGGAAAGCTTATACAGATCATGCCATATCTCCATCAGGAATCCTGTCATTTCAAGACTAGAGTAGATGAATAAACATTTTCTTTACAGAAGGAATGAGAGCCAGTGCCTGGTGGCCCAGCACAGCTGCAGTGCAGCACAGAACAGCTGGTTTCACAAGCCACAGCCCTGGCTTGTCACACGTGTTCAGCTGAAATTAGAAACAGCAGAGTTCAGGGGTTAAGAGAGAAGTTTACATGACACACCAACTACCCAGAGCATTATTGGAATTTGCTGGTGAACTCTCACTCAGGGGAAGAATTTGTCAGGGAGGTTTTCAGCAGAAGAACAATGGATGGGAGCTCTCAAGCCCTCAATTTGTAACACACTGTCCTGGCAGTAAGCAGGCTGGAGAATAAGAGACAATGTTTAATCAAGCAGAAGTTTCACAGTACATTTCTATGGTTTCTGGTTTTAATTTGATCAGTTGAGCCCACGCTAACATACTCGTTCTAAATTGAAATGCAGTGCTGTGTGCATAAGCACCATGAGAGCAGTGAGACATCCACTATTTCCTTCCTCTGTGTTTCGTGTTCAAGCTTCTCTCAAACTGCTCATCCCACATGGAAAAACAATTTCTACTCTGATTTCTTTTCCCAATCCTCTACCACTTCCCTCTCAGCAGGCAGGAGGCTACAAAAAAGTCTATAATCTCATGCGGAACACAAGGTAACATTTTAAGTTTAAAGTCACTATTTTCAATGCAATGGAGGTTCACTAGTTTCCACACCCAAAACTTTTGTGCCATTTAGCAAAGCTTTTCTACATGTAAGGAGTCTCAAGATTGTCACAGCACTTGTCACAGTTGAGACAGCCACAATATACAGAGTATCATCATACGATAACAGAAAGCATCAGCCCATACACAGTAACACCTTACCACTTCAGAAGGCTTCAGGTGTCTGCCCATACAGAGGAACACCATGGCACTTCAGAAGGCAGCGATCATCTGCCCTTCTTGTTCTTTAGCCCAGCCTTTTACACCCCTCATGTTCCTGCATTGCCCCTGTGTGCCCTCTGCTCCCTTTGGTGCTTGGTCAGTGCCCCTGGGCACTCCCTGGCTCATTGTTGTCAGTGCTGCTCACCTGCTTCTCACAGCTGCACCCACTGGGGATGAGGCTTGGTTGCAGCTCCACTCCCAATTACCTACACAAGATCTGCTAATTTATTCTTGGAAAGACATTGCAGTCTCCTATTTAGTGTTTGATTTATCTTCTTTACCAAAGGACAGTTGCAGGAAGGTAGGAAGTTACTCACTTTAGAGGCTTTACCAGCAACACTGCAACCTTTGAAGAGCTCATGCCAAAACAATTCCTCCAGTCTAGACCCTCTTGGTCACCTGGGGGAGAACAAGCACCTCCCCACTGCTGGGAACTTCCAGCACCATCCTGCTGCAGTGTCACTGCCAACACCACAGACCAATGTTTATTCCTGAGAACATTCTTGCTGCCTGTACTGCCTCATGCCACTTGTCACACCACTGAAGTGAATACTCATCATTTATGGATTCCCTCTCCCCGCAATGGATATGCTAGCTGACCTTCTAATGCTTTCATTTCAAGGACAGAATAAAGAGGAATGAGAGGCATTGTTTAAAAATCAGTCCTATAATGTGGATCTTACTAAAAGTTATTGGAACATCATTCATGCAGTCACATCATCCTCAGAAAAAGAGCCCTGCATTCCAGCTTTCCTCATTCATTGTCATAAATGGGTAATTGGCATCATTAACATTCTTCCCAGCTGGAAAGAATGCCCTTCTACAATGCAGCTAAACTAATATGTTGTTCAGAGATTCCTGTTCTTCCACAGACATTCACTGGCAACTTAAATTTTCTATTTATTCCTTTTATGTAGTAGTATTTTAATAAATAAGGTATTCCTTGTATTTTTAAGGAAGATAAAATACATCATTCAAAGAACAAATCCTGCAGCAACTATAAACCAACAATGACTATTTTGGCATTTCAGCATGACTATATCATATCCATTCCTATGACTGGGAAAAACAGAACTGTAACTGCTAAAAGAATCTCACTGTATGAAACCAAAACCACGAATCCCTTTTACACAGAGAGCATACAGTGGAAATTAACACCAAGTGACAGAAACTTAGTTTTTTGTTATGGAAGTTTATGCAGGCTGTGATTTGTATGTCTATTTATATGAAAAGCCAGTTCTCTTTATATAATTAGAACAGCTCTCGAGGCAGAAAGAATATAATGGGCAGTAATGACTTCGAAGGGAGAAAGCCTCTCTGGAGTTAGCACTACATCACAGCCAAAGCACGTTGCATAAGGAGAATTCTCAAAACAAGAGACAAAAGCAACCTGGGGGAGGAGCAGCATTTAGCTGCAGACATTTTTCCTACTCCTTGGCTGTGAACATGAATGGCTGGAAAACTGACAAGTTTTCACAAGCATGACTGAGCGCAGTCTTGACTCAGAATTAAATAGGACATAAGGCTCTGGCTGCCCAAAATCACTAGCATGGACAAAAATTAAAACTAAAATTATCTTCACTATTTGTATCAGTGTAAAAGGAAAAAAAAAAAAAAAGCCCCAAAGCAATTGGGAATGGCACTGTTTATTGCTTGGCAGTAATCCATCATTACTATGGGCTAATGAGAACTGAAAAAAAGAAAATTAACCTGAGTGTTGTTCCAACCTGGACAATAATAAGTAGCAAATTCTTTGCCCAAAATGAAAAATAAATTAATTTTGTTTACACCTATGATTACCATAGATTGTGGGTTAATTTTTGTAAGCTAACATGATCACACTTTGGGATACCTCATCTGCACTTGTATTTCCAGCTCTTGCAAGTGCCCTGCTGGGGTGCACAGAGCCTCTACATATCATATTCACTGGGCCGCTGAATCAATCAGCAGGAAGGGTCCATGGTAAAAGCTCAACCAAGAGTTTCCCTGTTAATGACACTGCCCCACAGCAATATTGGTGTGAGACAATTATTACTGCAGCTCTACCTTGCAGACAGTGAAGGCCAGCATCACCAGAGCCCCCATAGCAGTGCTGGCAGCTCCCACCCACAGCCCCTGCAGGCAAGCACTCAAAGCAGGGTGTCAGAGCCAACTGAGCGCTCCCTGCATGTCCCATCCAGAACTGTGCAGGTCAGAGCTGTTGCCTTCACACTGAATGACTTCATAAAGCTATGGGTTACAGACTAAACTGAACTTTTCCATTTGCTCATGTCAGAAAATAAAAGGCTTTGCAGTACTTTGTACTTCTTAGAAATGAGACTGAGCTGACAGGCTTACTGGCGCTCATGACACTTGAAACCTTGCTGACTGGACAAAAAACCTGATGAGCAAGTTCCACGGCAGAGTCTGGCAAGCAGTTTCCAAACATGGTTATCTCTACAATCAAACTGAAAGCTGCACTGCAGCCACACTTAAAAATACAACCAGGAAGAAAAAAAAAAATTATGAATGAAGTTCTCAATTTCTCTTAAAAAAATTCTAAAAATCTGTGTCCATTTATATCATTTGGCTTACAAAATTATCCCTTACTACCCCTATTCCAGCCAATATAAGCAAGTTACTTATTCACCTTAAAAATAACTTCAGCCCACTCAACATTAACTGACAGAAAACCAAAAGCTTAAAATAATTGCTGCTATCTTATCTCAAGGTTTCAATCTTGCAAAAAATTAAATAGATGAATAATTCTGCATCCAAGATTATCCCCACTGACTTCAATATATGCAGAGTCAGCTTTAATATCAAATTCCACCTATAAGTAAATTCCACACACCTGAGGAGATTCTACAAAAACTGAGTAACAAACTGGTTTAGAGGGATATGAACTACACAAAAAACAGACACAGGAAAAAATATATTATCTAAAGTCGCAGTTTTAAAAGTTATAATGTCTACACAGAACCATAGTCCAGGAACCAGTATGAGGAAAGCATGGTTAGGAAATGGGGAATTATAATTCATTGAAAATGACCTGCTAGTAAAACTGCAGAATTATGAGCAACTTCTTGGTTAAATTCAGGCCAATGATGAAAGATGGGAAAGGGTGTGGAAACCTGCAAGTTTAAAACCAAATTGCAGATAAAAACAGGGTTGAATAACACGGAAGTCATGGTGGAGAGCAAACATGTAAAACCTGATGGAAATACTGATTAGCTTTCATCAAATATTAGCATTCTTTTTCTGAAGACTGCTCATAAGATATATGACTTCTTTTCCCTGTTTGCTTGGCTTCATATTCTCCAGTATACATATGCTGGTGTGCATCAAAACAACTCACAAAATATGCAAAAAGAAGGTTCAGTACCCCTTTGATCTTACCATCTTTGACAGCACCAGGTTTTTGTAAAGCTGTTTAAAAGTTTTAGGTTTATAGAAACAAAAATATTACTACCAGAGCTGCTGTCCTATGAGATCATGGCAGTCATGGCAGACAGTGGCAAGGCCACTGGAAATGCTTGCTGTTATATAAAAAGTACAGCAAATCATGGTGATGTCACAGTACCATGTATGGCTGTGGTTTGGATGGGTGATCACAAGAGTGCTGAAGATGACAGGAATGTTTCAGCTGTTGCTGGTCCATGCTTGCACAGCATCAAGGCCTCTTCCATTTGTCATACTCCCTGCAAGCAAGGAGTCTGGGGGTGCAGGAAAAGCTGGGAGGGGGCACAGCCAGGACAGCTGACCACAGGGATGTTCCATACCATTCTGCATTATGCTCAGACTATGGAGGTGGTGGAACAAGAGGGTGGAATTTGGTAGTACAGTCCTAGGATTCCCAAGCAACCATTACATATGGTGAAGCTCAGCTTCACTGAAAATGGCTAAGTATCTGCCTTTCCACAGGAAGCAGAGAATGAATTTCTTATTTTACTTGGCTTGTGCATTCAGCTTTTGCTTTACCTAATGAACTGCCTTTATCCAACCCCTGCAGTGTTCCCATGTGTATGACACAGTTCAGACAGCTCTATAGTCATTGTAGAGCTTCTAGCTCAGGTATCTAAATCAGGGAAATCAGAGGTGGATAATGCCAGTGAACTGCTATCACATAGATCACTTCTGCTCTAAGTGCCAATGTAGGGCATTTTTTTTGATGTAGATGACAGAATCCCTTCCCATCTCATTTATGCTCTTTCAACTGCTCCCATTCCCCTCAGGAATCTCCTGTGCAATAGTCTAATCTCACTGAGCTAAACTGAAATGTAGACTATCCTCCCTGCCCAGGGAATAAGAACAAGGTACAATTTCCCTTTCATTTGGTGCTGTACTCAGACCTCAAGATGTAACACACAAAATTCAGCAGGATACCTATGAAAGTACTGAAAGAGCCGGGTGAGCATTGGAGAGAGGTTTGGCTCCAGCCTTGCTTCTCAAGAAGGGCAGCTGAAACAGCACAGAAGTTAAATACCACTGGCATGTAAATCACTATTCCCCTAAACAAGTTCAGAAAAGACACTTGAGAGTGTTTCTGAACTAATGCTTCCTGATTTTTTCCTGAAGTACTTGAAACTTGCTAAGTGTTTTGCTCCAACAAAACCAAAAATTATGAAAAATCTCTACCACAGCAAAAAAATATATTTCTTTGCACTACTGAAAAATGAAAGTTATTAGAAACACAAATTAAATTAGGTGTAATATATATCACTCAGTCATTTTAGTTCCTTGTATGACAAGCCTGTTAGTCGTAGCATTTTAGCTGTCTTCATAAGCTTTAGGTCCAAAATTTCCATCCACCTCCACAGGCTCTTAATCTGAACCCAAGTCTGTAAGATCGTATTAGCTATGCAGCTTCTACTTGTCCCTTTTCTTTATTCTAACCACAAGAAGAAAGAAATCATGAAAAATTTTCAGAGACCTTTTACAGAGGCAATTAAGCATTTCTTAGGACATTTTGGCAAGCTGGGAAATCATCTCCATCAGCTTCTATTCACAGGTGAGCCTTTGCCTCTGAGTAACTGGTAAATGCTCTTCACTTCCAAGCCAGCACATCCAGACTGACACTCTGTCTCCCCTTGCTCTGAGAACAGTTGGGTTCATGACAGGGAGGTCAGTGCATGGGGCAAATACTAATAAATAATAGAGGATATTTAAATCTCACTGCTTGGAGATTATTTTTTACATGTCAGCTCAACACTGAATCCAAGAGAGAATCCCAGTCTTGGATAATAGCTAATGTTATGATATTTTTGTTTAAGCTTTTTGAGTCATAAGAGAAATTTCACTTCCTTCTCCTTCCCTATTAAGAAAACAGAACTTACATAGATCCAACTGTTTACCCAATAATTTACCACCTTTCCCAATATTTTCAACAGCTTCTTTTAGCTGATCAGAGTCAAGGCTAATATCCAGACATACAATCCATTCTCCAATACAGCAAAAGGCCAAAATGACACTTCACAAACAGCAAGTTTGTTTTTAAGTTGGCATCCATCAAAAATTCATTTTTCCTCAGTACCTTGGCCTTGAAAACACTGCATTTTCCAATTTCCTACATGCTGCTTAATGTATGCAGTGTCAGTCACACCACATTGTGTCATTTTATATAGCAGGTCAGCAGGAGCCACCATGTTCAGAAGTATCTGATATTTTGCCAAATCATTTGGCACATCTCACATTCTCATCAGTTTGAATTACTTGTAGATCATTTCAAAAGAGAGACATAATTATTGGCAATCATTCAGAAAATGGCAGACAGTCTGAGTGCTTTGCTGGGCTTTTCCTCCATCTAGAAACTGCAAGACAGACAGATTTCCCTGAAACAATGTAACTGCACATCAGATTAATACCTGTGCAATTCTTGCTTACGTTTACTATTTTGGGGAAATGTTTTACAATTCTTCCTTACAGTGAATAGTACTTCATTCTACAGCTTCCCTAAAGGCTTCCCATAATCAGTGTTATTAGGAATACCAAATTCTGACCCTGAGGCAGAGATTAAATAATACTGGATTCAAGTATTAATTCACAGCCATACACTTTCTAAACTAAGCATATGCCTTTCATTCTTTAAAACATTTAATTTTTACAGTAATTCTACACCAACTAAGATAATTAAAGCATTCTTTACATAAAACTCTAGGTGATAAAACCCCTTATTATTATGCACATCTGTTTTTGTGTCACTTAACACGTGTCATGTAGGAACACAAGAGGTAAGTAGTGTCACATTGATGGTTAAGATCTGCTTACACAAACAGAAACATTCTCGAAAAGGCCACACGTAGTGAGAGGAAAACAAATCCCAGACTATATGTAACATAGCAGTGAGATATTTTTCCACAGATGGCTGCAAAACAGAGCTTCTTTCTGTGTAGAAGAACCTTGCTATTGGAAACTACAGGGAACTGTACTCCAATCACAACTGACTGCAGGTCAGCAACAAGAAAGCACAGGGAATGAAACTGGAAGAGCATCCATTTAAAGTGAAACAATACAAGCTCTTCACCCAGTTGTAAAACAGGCTCCCATGCATAGAGAAAAGACTGTAGAGCAGCAAACAGACCAGAGGCTAAAATCTGCAGTGAGTTTGCACTGATGAAAATACAGGCCAAGAAGATGGACCAGCAGCTGAAGTCTGATGGATCTGACAGACAATGTGTTTGGGAATTTTCCGAGAGCCTGCAGCCTCACCCAAGGGCAGCCAGTGAGATCCTAGACTGAAATGTCAAAACATTAGAGCCCATTTATTAAATACAAACCCCCAAGCAGAGAGGACTTGACATTTTCATAGGTTCTTTGGCATACCCAAGACCCAATTCTCAAGTATAGTTTTCTAATTTAAAAGCCTTGATTTTAGTAAACAGTATTTTTTAAATGGGCATAAAAGTTGATTTACATAGCTAGCAAACCAAATTTATAGAATATACTCCAAATGAAAGCCAAATCCAAAGCCCCCCCAAATTTAATTATAAGAGTATCTGCATCCTACAAGCATATAAAAAGAAAAGTTTGTGGTATTTGATCATGACAACTAAAGCTGGCCATTGAGTGCATGTTTGTAGAGATAACAAGGAAGATGGAGACTGTAAACCTCATTCCACCTTGAAAAAGGTGTGGCAAATATCTCCTCAAAGAGAGAATGAGAGCAGCTCAAGACTGAACAAGCAGCTTTCGTTGTGATCTGCCAAATAGTGACAATTATTTCAAGTAAGAATATTTTAGCTTCTGCAGGAGATAAAACAATCTTTAAGTGTTGCAAAGCAGCTAAAGGTTACTCAAAACTATATCTAATTTCCACCCACAGTTTTACTAAACCCAGGGATTCAAACATAAGGAGTTTGAAAGCAAGCCTGAAACCTTTGTGACTCCTAAGAAGGGGTTCTGCTGTCAGATACAGCTGTCACCTCTTTGAGATTAGGAAGGAGTTGTCCATAAAGTGGAAGGAAAAAGGGAGGAGGAGAACTGAGAGTCAGGAGAGCAAAGGAACAGTTGTGTCTAGCAGAGGTGACACTGCATAATACAAATCTTACATGAAACTGGTATAATTTTTTATAGTTAAATGAAATCCATTGTCAAAGGAATTTAATTTTACAAATTCACAGTACAAAAGGCTTGCTTAAGATGTGGTGAAAGTGAGGAGAAAAGTATTTTTCTATATTCCATTCTATATTGAACAATAGCACTTGTCTAAAAATGGGCTTAGACTCATATTACTTGTAATTGCATTTTCCTTTCAATCACCTTCTTTTCCCCACTGAAGTTCCCTCTAAGTGAATGGTCTCTTTTCTTCACTTTCTATAAAAGCAGCTGTGCAGCAAATCTAAATAAGAGTAGGTACAGGAACATATCACCAACATTTCTTTACTAACTTCTCCTGTTCTATAGGCACTTCAGTTAGGCTACTATCATAACATCAGTAATTTGAAGCCTATTCCAGAAAAAAAACTTATTTCAGTAAAATAAGTTTTCTGATCAGAGGTGACACAAAACAGAAGGTTCATCACAGAAGAATATGTGTGCTTTCAAATTTTGCTTCCAGAAATTAATTTCTTCCTTTAAAAAAATCAAGTGATTTTTTTCAGTCAAGCAAAATATTTTATTTTCTCCCAAAAAGTAATTTTTTCTCCTTTCCTTGCATTTAAAGAACAGAAGCAAAATCTTTGGACATAAGTAGTCAGCATGAGATACAACCACATACAGTGCTTGTGTCCAGATGTTCATTTTTTCACAAGCTTGAGCATTAAAAGTTCCAAAGAGCAGCAGTGTGAAAAACAGAAGTACACAGTGAGAGAAATCCTTTCAGACCCCATCAGTAACTACAAACTACATTGGGTAGATAAGGAAACATCAGTATATGTCCTTCTAATTCCCCCAAAATTACTGTAATTTCTGGTTTCATTTAAAAAGTTACCTATTTCTCTTCATCAAAAAGGAATTTCAGTACAGACATGAGCTTAAAAAACAGGGCAGGACAGGGGTTACAGTCTTCCAAAAATGAGCAGGTTTTTACTTCATTTCAAATTGATGTCTTATTTCAACATTATGGTTCAGCTTTAACAGCCTTAGAATCTGACTTTGACTTAGAGTTTTCATTAATTATGACAGCTCCTACAAATTCATCTGTTTCCTTGTTTTCTACCGAGATTTGGAAGAGTTTTGGAACACAGAGCTCCAGTCAGTCATTAGCATTGTCAGAGCACATAAGAACCCAGCCAAGCTCTGCTCTGGAACAGCAAGGCACTTAGGAAGGGGCCTTTGGCCCAAGGAGCCTAAACTTTTGAACTAACACTAAAAGCTGTTCTGCACAGCTTAAGCCAGGGTTAACTGCACTGCAAACACAAGTGTCAGGCTTCACAAGTGTAGGATTTTAACAGATAATTATGGAAAAAGAAAGGATCAAGCTGAAAATAAGATCACTTAATTATACAGCTGGGTATTATATAAGTACAGTACAGGCTGATGGCACCTGAAGGTACTAATTATCATTACTATTTCAAGAAATATCTTCTGTGCAGATGTAAGCCATCACTTGTTCACACAATTTGCCAGTTACAGGTATCTCAGTGGAATTTTTTTTCTTTTTTTTAAATTTATTTTGAAATAACAATAAAAGTTTAATTCAGTGATCATTTTGTTCTATCCTAGTACTTATTTCACTAGGAACACTTTTTGTGCTTGGAATGGAAAACATATTTTAGCACTTTTCAGAACTAAGCAAGAACATATAATCCATAGGCAGTCCTATGAGACAGGGTCCAACAAACACAGGCAGCATCCCTGCAGTTCATTGAAAGAGGATCAATAAAAATCTCTAGGGAATATTAACTAACAATAAAGCTCTTCTCAAATAATGGACACACCGAGCACTTGGCAGCACTATGGCAAAAGAAGTCCAGACAAAAAGGTTGTTTCCAAGGTGCTGTGAACAGATCCCACATTCTGTCAAATGAGCTGCTTGCACAGGACTGATAACACGGTTCTGAACGGGATGCTGTGCTGGGGAGTTAATAAGACAACACTGCAATGCCCCCTGCATGGGGAGAGGCAGATGGACTCAGCATGTTTTCATGCTTGGTCAGGTGTTATTAATCTATGACCAAGAGAGCAGGTGGCTGTCATAAATTGCAAGAATTTTTCAAAAATCATTCAGCTCTCTAAAGCCTGAATATGCTTTATAAAAAAGAGAGAGAGAGAGAAAGAAAGAAAAAATAAAAAAAAATTTAAAAAAGAGGAAAAGATTGCAACCAAGTGCTGTTTCAGTAATTGCCACGTTTAGATAATTGGTGCATAGTGAACATAGCATGGCAATTTTCCCCTCTAAAACTTAGCCTAGAAGAGAGCTTGCTCAGCAAAAACAAACATTTCAAAATATTCCGTTTGTTTAAAAAACCTTAAACAACATATCCTCTTGATAGTAGGTTCCTTTGAAGGATTACTATGGTAAACTATAACCCAAACCCTGATTGAAATGTTCCCTGAAAGAACATATACAAAATCTCATGTAGATGCAACACACAGAGGTCAGGTTATTGTCTCATAAGGGTGCCTGATACATAGCAAGCAAGACAATTTTTTACCGGGATAGTATAGGAGAGAACTTATCCAGTAGGGATTTTATGGACTCATGTATTTAAAAGTCACCAGCTTTCACCTTCATAATGAAAGTAAAATTTTAAAATATTTTCCCCCTTTTCATAAGTTAATGCATCTGGTTTTACTTATATTTTGCTCAGCCTCAACAACAAAAATAATTTTGAATGAGTATAGAAAGTCCATTTCAATGTTTCATGGGCAAAACCATCTCAGAAACCCTCTTACCTATACTGACTAAAGTATCCCCATTCAATATAAACATTTACATTTAATCCATTTACGTTTCAAAGAAGCCCCTTCACATTATGCGCAGAGTACATAATGAAAAGTTTAGAAAGGGCAGTTTCATTCAAGCACAACAGAAAACAGATGTTTCCTCAAAAACTTCTAATACTCCTACTCTTCTATTTAACTTGGATCCCGTGGACTAAACACAACACTTCAATACTGACATTTGAAATAATTCTGTAATTATTTTTCTATAGTCCGTACTATTAATATTTCTTGGAGTACTGTTTCTCACTTCCACTGTAATTGGGGATTGGATGGTTCAATTAGGGGAACAAATAAAAAAGGAGCTAAATCTATCTTGTGTTTCAATCTAGGCAATGTCACTGGACATAATGACTCCATTTCCCATCCGTAGGAAGATAATGCAAAATTATCTACTGCAAAACATGCATATTTAAGCAAAAGTATCCTTTCATTGTAGAACCTTTGGACTAACACAACCTTTCTCCTAGCAAGGAAGTGGCTGTTTTTAGTTCAAATGAGTTCTTCACCCTTGTGACCAAGCTGACTGCTCAAAAAACGGGAACTGAGAAAGCAGGGCAGAGAATAGAACTGACTAAGCCTATACCACAATTGAAAAGTAACTCCTCGATATGAATCTTCAGTGTCAGTGCCCGCAAGACAGATTGGGTTAGAAAATGAACTCTAGATTTGCTGGCTATCTACTGGCTAAAAATCCTTTTGAGAACAACAGCAAACACATATTGTCTGCTAATAAACACAAACCAGCAGTGATGTTTGAAAGTAAAGGCGACACACTATTTCATTTACAATTCAGTTGCAATCTGATTATTATTTCCTTCCTAAAACCAAAGGCACTTTTCTTGAAGAATGAAGGGTTTAAAAAAGCAAACAGTAGAACAACCTTGCTATGTTTAATTGCAATGATTGTTTCTGTCAGCAAGGTCATTCATTAACTGCAGCACTGCAGATAACTGCTTTTTATTGCAGGTGTTGCCCAAGACTTGATATTCTGTTATAGCATTGTTGAATAGTAGAAATTGAACACAGGTTCAGGCAAACAATGTGGTCATTTAAACACCACAAATATGAATTACTGTTTCTTCCCTGCTTGCAATACCTGATTATCTCAGTAGGCATTTTCTATATGGAGACTAGTGGCTTTAATTTTACACATAACCATTAAAATCTAATTGGTGTGATCGTTCCTTAGAGCAGACAAGGTATCTAATATAGCAGTAATTACTGCTTAAAACTTACATTATCCCAGGCTATTTTAAATGCAAAGGAAGGAGTACTGTTATGACAGTCACAATCTCAAAAGAGAGAAAGTTACAAAATACAACCATTGGAGAGGAGCAGGATTCCCCTGAAATATGTACTGAATAGGCAGTGCTGAGGCACTGGAGATTGTTCTTTCTGCAATGCACAGGTCTGCAAAGCTTGAGAACATTAACCTCAACATGTGAGGCAGTAATGTAATAATGATATAGTGCTGCCTGCGAGCAAATAACCCTGACAGACCCCATCCAACACCATCCATGACACAGTCAATCTGTAAATAAATGCAAGCTGCCTACCTTCCTTCCCAAACGAGGCAGTTTGGAATACTGCTTGCCAAAGTATTTGAGAAGTCATGTTGATGTATTGATTCTTCAACTGTTTAGCAAAAGACACTTTCCAAAAAAACATGTCTTTGGAATTGCAGAATTTAACACTAAAAAGCCTACTTAAATATTAAAAGGATTTAAGTTTTTACATTACTGTCTAGAGTGGTGAAGAGTTTATATAAATTCTTCACATAAATGTCTTTAACAAATGTGAGCCATAACACAACCACCAACATCAGAACACATCAGAAAAAGTCTAAGGGAATTGCAGAATAGGGCCCCTTTACTAAAAGGCACAATTCTCAGACAGACCACTTTTGCTGGGAAGAGCTTAAGTGAGAATCCAGGTGGATGCAAGGATCCAAAACTGCAAGGAAAGATGAGTTTCCTATTTCCAAGAATTTAATAATAAAGAGAAATGAACAGTCTTTCTATAAAAACAGAGGTTGGGAATTTATTTTTCTCTAGCTTTCATCTCTCATTGCCGCTGTAGGCCTGATTAGTATTTGCAACAATCAAAATCTGTATGCAAAAATATCACACTATTTCTCTTTGCAAATTACTTTGGTTACCTTGTTCTCTGAACGGTGTCATTTTTAGCATGCTTTTAACACATACTTTTCCTCTAAAAGCTGTTAAAAGACCTCAGCTCTGTTAATGCAGGCATCCCTTTATCTGACACCAATGATTTTTACCAGGTCACTGGTTTAATGCCTTTAAGCCCTTTATAAATTAATCATCAGTGAAGCCAAATGATTTTGTCAACTTCCTAACAGTATCTGCAGTTCTGAATAACTGGCTTCCAGTGGAAGATCTGCAATGAAAGCCCCTTAGCAACTTCTAAAATCTCCTTCTGTCCCTGAGAGCTAAGGACTGCGAGGAGCACACTGCTATTGTTCCAATTCCACCTCCCACCCTTGCAGATGGCAAGGCTTGACAAAGGTGGGAGGGGATGGAATTACAGCAGGGCAACTGAAGCATTTTTATTTCTGGGGAATTAAACACCCACCCCTGTCTGGCCCCCTGGACCAAACCCAGGAAACAATTTCAGCTGGAGATGTCCTTGCTGATCGCAACTGGCCATGTGCATTTTTAACATTAGGCATTTTCAATGTTTGGGTCAAGCTACAGCACTAGTTCCTGGATGAAAATGTAAAAGCACAGTACAGAAATCTTTTACACATGTAAATGCACTTATAACTCAATATTATACATCTATTTAATACCCCTTAAAAAAAAAAAAAAGAGTTGTCATAAGGTAACAGAATTTCAATCCCCCTACCAGAAATCAAATTCCTTCCTAAAAAATTAGAACTCAATCCTGTACAAAAGCAGTCCATGTGGGCCTAAAAATCACTGAAATCACTGATAAAACACTTTTTGTATGAAGAAAATTTATATTATTGATGGTTCTCATGACCTGTGAAGAACTTCTGGAGAGAAGGACAATTCCAATTACTAAACCATTCAGCACTCTAATAGGATCTGCTTTCCTCCTTAGAGTATTATAGGATTTTGGGAGTCAGCCTTGAACTATGTCTGCAAGATGTATCTGTGTGGGAGACGTACAGAACGTACTGATCTGAGAGCACATCTGTTTGGGTCAGGAATCACCAGCAGAAAGAGTGGCAGATTTCCAGTCCCTGGCTGCCTCTCCAGAGGAGGACAGGGCGTGGGCAGGGCAGCTGAGTGACCTTGGTACACCGAGCAGGTCACAGTCAGCATCACAACACCACGCTCCAGGGAAGCTGTGACGTTTTCAAAGCAAGACAACAGGAGAAATATTGCCAGAGGCACTGCTACTACAATAAGAACTTGTGAGAAGGGGGAAATGAAAGAAACAGAAGTTGTTGGGAATAATCATGACCGGGGATGAGTAACCAGCAGTCCAAAGAGAAAGAACTATGTGATATAAATCTGCTTCATAAAAATAGCAACCTGTTCTGTATTTTCACAACATTCTTGAATGTCATGCATGATGCAGTTAAGGCACCAAGGAGCTGTGCAGAGATAAAAACGTGTCCTGTGTTTTACAGTTGTGCTAAATAAGTAATGAATTACTTTTTCCTTACAGCAACTAGAAATCACTGGAGGTAGAACTGTCTGGAAAACAGATTTTGACCAGACAAACACTGTATTTATTTCTCAAGATGAAATGTAATGTCTGAAGTTATACACAAGTGTCCCAAGCAATTTTTATTATACATATTCCTTTTCTTCCCACCCCCTCACTCATTGCTAGTTTTCTATTAGTTTGAAAAGGTGGTAGAGCTACAGCATGAACTCTCATTTAAAACACCTGAGCATATTTAAAATTGCCATTGCCCATTCCTGTACCAACACAACTGGAAACTAGAGGCATTCACAATTAGCATCAGCAAGCAAATAACTTTATATTCTGGAGACTTATGCTGAAACCTCAAAATAGGACAGGGGAAAGGGAGAGAGGAAGAGGCAGAGTCAAGCCTCATTGCTTTGACTTGCTTTAAGAGTAGTTGTTGTCCTCATTCTTTGCTGGAAACATGAGCCGCACAGTACTTATCACCGGGCTAAACAGAAAATGTTTGGTTCACAGCATTGTAACTTCAGCATTAAAATTGCTTGCTGGCAATTTCTAGCAATTTGTAGCTGTTGTTGCCAGCAAGTGCTAACAATCACCAGGAGCCAGATTCCAGCTAACCCTGTCAGCACTTCAGCTTTTGGCAAACATTTCCCAGATAATGTTTTGACGCCTCTGTGCTCACTTGCAGTCCAGTCAGATTAGAGATCACAAGTTGAAGTACACTGCACTATTGTGCTCTTTACAACAATTACCCTCTGTTAATCTTTGAAATTAAGGAAACCAGCACTGGCTCCTTAACAGAAGTTTCAAAAGTGGCATTGCACTCTGTATAACCTTGTAGGTGAACTGCACCCACCTCCATGATACCTTCCACAAAACACTCACACACAGTGGTTGAACTAGATGACCTTTGAGTTCCCTTCCAAATCAAACTGTATTATGATATGTAGGAACATGGCAAAATTTTAATTTTTAATAAGATTCAGAAAACTTCCACATCAAGAAATGCAATGGCACAAGTGTCACCTTTGCATTGCCAGGGCACCTTGCAGTTGTATTCTTGTACTTAGTTCAAAGTCCAAAATGCCATGAACCTCAGTAGTCACCCAGTGAGGCATCTGTAGGTATGCACAGTAGAAACCCAAATCAAATTAAAATGGAGATCTATCCTAAAAAGGGTGCATCCTAAATTTAGCATGTTACTCTCCCTCCTTACTGCCAATCTGGGTCTCTCAGCTTCTTGTGGCCTTCCCTGTCAGATCCATATTACCTATTGCAAGTCTTTCACATATTTCTTGCCTGAATTCACCTTAGAGGAAAGGCATTAATATATTGAACTCTGGCCCCATAAATGTTCCCACTGGTTCCAGTGGGAACATTTTGTACAGGAATATGCTCCATTGTGACAGCAGCTGGAAATTTTAGACCAGAAAATGAAACAGATTTGCAAGAAAGTAAAATAATGTGTAATTAACCTTTATAACAGCTTATCAAGGTGTGTGGCAGGCTTCCAACACTCACCATGTCTCAAATTCAAAACTGAAGATTAAAGATCAGCAATCATTTTAGCTAGTGGGCATGATACTGTAGCTATCTGTGAAATATTCACACATATTATATAAGGTCAGGCAGCAAGATTCCTCTTAAACATACAGACAAGAATATCAGCCTGTAATAACAAAGAAAGCTTTGATTATGGCAGCATGGCTTTATAAATTTCCACAAGAGAAGACTACCATGTATGTTTTGGCTGCTCAGACCTCTATATAATTTTCAATAAAAAGACAGTTTTGTTGCTTCATCAATATTCTTTGGACAATTTCTGTCCACAACTGCCTTAGGAAAAAGCAACACAAATCTAAGACTAGAGTCTAGATAGATTACTAACAAGACACTTACAGGATATGAAGTATGAAAGGCATCTTGTTTGCAAAGCAACAACCACAATCAAAATAGAAGGACAATAAGGCAGATGGAGTTAATACGAAGTAATAAAATTCTTTGTCTCTTTAGTGATCCCAGCAGTATCATTCAGGTAGAAAATAATTGTCTCTTATTTACCTAGTTATACTTGATAGTAATCCTAACATTTTAGGTCATGCAGTTACATCCAAACAAATAAAATGTCCTAAAGTTTTACCAGGTACAAATAGTAATTTAATATAGCCTCTTTCAACATACTATATGCTCTTATTTTAAAAAATACCCAGACAGACAAGGTTGCAAATAAAACTCAGACTAGAAACATTACAGGGGATAAAACAGCTAGATAAACTGATATATTGACACAATATTAGAACTAACTACTGCTGTCAGTTGAAACTAATAACAAAAGTCATCTTGCCTTTGGCATCACTACGAAAGGTTCATTGGTGTTGTGATAGTATGTAAAAAACTGAATCTTATTAAAGCATTGAAGGGTTAATCTTAAATTATCTACATAATCTGAAATGATGCCTGAAGAGTGTATTACTCTCCAGAGTACTTTTGTTTTTTGATGGCTGCTTAGGCAGCCAAGCTGTGTGCTGAATACACTGATGATGAAGCATTCATGAGCTTAAACTGAAGCACCACTTCACCATATACTTGTGGATCACTTTCACAGTGTGCTTTGGGGATGAATTTTTTTTTAAGTTTTTAGACAAAAAATTTAAAAATTGGAAGTATTTTAAAACATCCACCCCAGTGAGGTACGTGGGTGGTTTGTGCCTCTCCCCAGGGCTCCCATGGCTGGGCCTCAGGCCAGCGCAGAGAGGTTTGGATTTCAGCACTGCTGTCACCTACAGTGTCTGTTGTGCACACTTAGAAACAAACCCAAAGCACAAGGCAAAGGACAGCTCCAGAGGAGAGGGAGGATGAAGCCACACCTGCAGTGCTCTCACAGGAGTCAGCATGTCACCCTCCTGGGCCCTGGCTGTCACAGGGTGACAAGGAGGCCCCCGCGCAGGAGACAGGCCCTCCATCAAAGCTGCCAGCACGTGTCCCCCCGGAGCTGGGCTGCCAGATCACGCTCTGCTGGCCCTCACAAGTGTCACAGGCACCATGGAATACACAGACAGTCCCCACAGCAACAGCCTCTCCCACAGCCCACGGGGAGGGCAGAGCACGGCCCCTCCCTGGGGCACAGGCCCTCCGGATGAGACAAGTGTGAAAGGGCTGCCGAGTGCCAGCAGGACTCTCGTGTCCCTTCTCCTGTCCCTTCTCCTGTCCCTTCTCACCTTCTCCCAGCCGTGCCACCCCTTGCACTGCTGGGTTTGGGTCACTGTGCTCTCATGTGATGCTCTCAGCACAATGTCCCTGTGTGCCCGGAACCGGGCTCTTCTGGGGCAAGGGAAACACGGCACCACCTCAGCCCAGGGCCTGGCCCAGCAGGGAAGTGGCACAGCAGGATTCCCAGGAGGAACACACAACAAAAAACCAAAAACAAACCCAGAAATACAGATCAGAAGAGGAGAAGGGTGTGAAAAGCAAGGCTTTAACAGCCAAAATGCTCATAAGGGTTTGCTATCAGAGTACAGTGCAAGTGATGGTACAGAGAAAACAAGAAAACCCCTTAGGGACAGGCCCAAAAGCTGCAGACAGGCCAAGCTCCATAAACAGCTACTCTGCTTTAAAAAAACTGTTCCTAGAGGTGATTGACAACCAAATGGATGCATGAACCAAAAGCTTTTACACAAACATATGCTTAACCAAGGATTTACTGCAATGTTCATTTTCCCCACTCAGTCAGTGAGTTATCAAATTCTGAGAAGTCAAAATTAGTACTGGAAAACTCATCAGCCATCTCCAGAATCTCACTGCCAGTACTTTTTTTTCTTTTTGTTGGAATGATGTCAAGGAGCATCCCTTGCTGGTACAGAGACACACCAGTACAACACAGACATGGAGCTGGCACACAGTGCCTGACTCCACAACACATCAGTGCTAAGAGGTGTGACAGAGGAAAGAGCAAGGCAAAGGGGGCTGATTGATTTGGAAAAATAAGTAATTCTGAAATGATGTTTATTCAAAGTTTGTTTATGTTGATGAAAATATGCTGAACTGTTGACTCTTCTTTTCAAGCTAGACAGCTGCTGACTCAACTCTTACTGCAAATTTTAAGTGATGTGTCTTCAGGGTATTTTGCCAAACTAGAAAGTAGTGAAGTCATTGCACAAATAGCTTGTGAGATTAAGCTGTCACAGGTTATAAAGAGGGTCAATCATCAAAGTATTTAAATACAGATTTACTCTGTCATACTTTAAGTTAGTTTGATATGCAGGAGGGCCATTTCCTTATTTCCTCCTTCATTTCTGTGTTACCTGAAATAAACCAGAAACTTGGTACCTGATACAAAACAAACTGAAGTCTGAAAAAAATGGAGTATTGCATTCTCCAGTAACACATCTCATGGGATTCCTGTAAGCTTCATTAGGCATAGTTTTGAAGAGAAGATGGATTAATAGGAAATTGTGAAATATTCTGTAAGATCAATAGGCAAAGCAAAACATATTTATCTCTTCTTTTAAGTTAATAATAAAAATATTTTGGTTAAATTGTCATTCTGAATTTGTTTCTTTTTCTTTTAAGATTAAAAGTTCTATACTCATATGGCACTATGGTTTGACCTCAGTCTCATACAACAGTACACAATCCCAGCAATACCAAGGAAGAAAATATCTTTAAACAGACCAGTTTTCTTTATATTTCATAATTTAACTTACAAGTAGTTCCACACCCAATGTGCCCATGCAGTTGAACAGTCAACTGTTCAACAGGCAGCACAGTAACCAGCCATTATCAGATCTCGGGAAGGAGAATTAGACAGCAAAAGCAAAAAGGAACATTGCATTTTGGAGTTACTGATCCATGTTTTTCTACATAGCCCATAAAATATGCTCACTGGTAGACCTTTTAAACTGGTGGACTGACATCAATCTTCTTTAACATAAAACAGGACTGCATCTATTGTGTATTTTAAATAGCAATTGACTTTGAGATCATTTGAAGAAATGAGCTAAATTTCATTAAAGATGATAGTATCTTTAACCAAGAGGCCCCAGAAATGATGGGCTGACATGGGCAGTAAGTATGCACACCAGAGATAACAACCACCCTTGCAGGAGGCAAATTGATTTTCTGCTTCTGTGAAGCCTAACAAATGCTACCACATGCTTTGTTCCCAAATCACTCTCAAACCAACTACCATGTTTATAAGAGTTACTCATTTCCTTAAAAAAAAAACACCTTTAATTTTTTTTTGAAGTTAGCTATTTATCTTTCAAACCTAGTATCATCTTATTTAGACCTCTAAAAGCTCAGGAGCTGGTAACTGTGCTTGGAAGTTTCCCTTCATCCCCATCATAACAGAAGCAGTTTTGAAAGATACTGTCAAGCATAATGAGATGATTAGAAATGATTGACTGGCTTTCTGCCTTCATACAATTCACTTGCTCCTGATTTATTATTTACACAACCTTACACATACAATAATGGTAGACAGATCCAGTACAGGATTGACAAAAGATAATTTCTTTCCTATTTGCTGAGCTAGCTTTTTGGTAAGAACTATCCCACTAATATATAGCTGAAGCACGCTGGCATAACTTCCTGCTTGTGTTTTCATGTGCTGTGTGGGTACTTGCTATATTTAAAGCAGATTACTGTCCATAGGAAAAATAATTCATTTGGATCCAGTAGAAACGCACTGAGGTGTACAGCACACTTGTCAGAGAGATTAATGCAGACCTCAGTAATAAGATTCACCTCAGCTCTAGGGTTAAGCTCTATCTCAGCCTCCCTGCAGACAGACCAAGAAAGCCACAGCAGCAGAACACACCACAGCACTTCTTCACACCGAGGCCAGCAAATGCCAAAAGCCACACAGAGCTCTGACAACACCAGTTAGTAACTTGGGTGACCCCAGTAGCTGCCTCTGCCAGGGTTTAGGCAATATCTCTGAGCTGCTATCAGTACTGTTCAGCCAGGTAAAACCTAGAAGGAGCCAGTGTCCAATACACAGGCAGCACCTTTCCTACCCTTGGGCTGAACCTTAAATGAATGGGAGTGGGGCCCAGGAAGACACAAGATGGGGAGGCCCAGACCAGCATGCTTCCAGTGCTTTCTGCCAGTTGGTCATAGTTCCAAGGATTCCACCCCAAAAAATTAAACGTGCACACACATGAATCACCTCTTGCAACAGCAAAAGACAAAAATCATTCTTGGTCTTACCTGCAGCTCCATGTTCTGATTTATCTGATGGACTGTTCTTGAGCAACAAACAAGAAGTAGAGCTAGGACATGCCTAAATGGACTCCTTCCAGACAGCCACCTAGAAGGCCTTCTCAGTTAAGCAGGCACAATTTAAACATTCTTGATGACAACAAAAAAACCCAACTAACACGAATCAGCTACACAGCTGCCACAGTCACAAAGCTGTTAACCCCACCTCCAGCCCAGCTGATTCTGCAAGCACAAATTACCACCATCTTCCTCTCCCATCAAAACCTCCATCCCTCAAATAGCTACTGCATTTGAAACAGTTTTTATTTCCCAGGTATGAATTCAGTTTCCTACAGCATAATTGCATCACTTGGGGTAACTCTGAAGCGCCCCAAGATGTCTGATTAGGCAGTCCCAAAAGCTGCTAAGCCACTCTTGGATCAAAAGCCAGTTTCTAGCCAGATGTGCTATAAGTGAATAAGCGAAATAGGGTTATAGGGAATAAAACACAAACATGTTTTATAGGTATTCCATACCTCCTAAAGACGTTTAATTCCTGTGAGCACCCAGGAACAACAAACTGCTGTGCTTTAACAGTAATTGGAGCTGAGAACAGAGAATGAAGTTTCTTTAGTTCATTAAAACTTCCCTGTGACAAGAACAGGTTTTGCTAATGTAAAGTTAAAAAATAGGGAAGCTGCAAATTTCCCCTAATAGAAGCTAATAAAATGAAATAGTCTTTAAAAAGCATCAATGGATCTCCTGTTGCTTGGAGAATTTAAAACTGCACTAGCCAAAACACCAAAGCTGGTACATAGTGATTTTCTTCTGACAGGAAATTGATCTAGAAGAGGAAGAGAATAATTTTGGTCACAGTGAATTAATATTTGTTCTACTTGTGTTAAAACAATGCAATTGTACTGAAGCAGTAACACGTGTTCCATTTTGCTAGAGTCAAAAGGCACGGTAAAAGACAGAGATGTTCAGGTCATGTGTTGGTTATGTGTGTTGTCATGTGCTGTCACCTGCAAAACACAAACTGCTGCAGGCCAGGCTGTCCTCAGTTACACCTCTACAAATCCTGCTGAAAGCTAATAGGTTTGGACAAGTTTATTCAAAGTTGTCTCTTAAGAGAGAAATAAATGGGGGCAAAAAAAATTTTAATGATGGCCTCATTTAGCCTGTGGTGCTCCTGCAAAGAGCAGAGGAATTGGAAAGGAAAGTATCCACCCTGGCTTTTAGATTTAGGTGAGGATTAAAGAGCTAACAGGGATCGTAGAAAATCTTTTTATGCATGTGGAGAAGACTGCTGATAAAATTCCATTACAAAAGAAAAAGTCTCCTTGAGTCATTGACACCTTTACAGACCAAGAATAGCCAGGTTTGATTTTGACTTGTGAGATTTTTTTTCCGAGACCTACCTCTAGAAGGCAAAAGTATACTCTTATCCTATCATCCCCTGTCCACAATGGCACACCACATTCTCTTTCTAGAAACTACATTTACTGAGATAATGAATATTGAAAAACTGACAAGTTTTCATTCCACAGAAGTAATAACTACAAATATCTACATAAAAATTTTACAAATTAATTAACTAACATTAATAATGATGCTACCAAATCCAAAGTAAAGCAATAAGGATAAGACATGACTTGCATGGAGAAACAGCTCAAAATGAACAATTAAAAGAATGTAATGAAGATTATTATGTCATCTATCATCAAGGAAGCCATGGCATTCCTGAGGGATTACTGTTACTAGGGAGGAACATGACTCTTAGATTAAGGTCAATCAATATAGAGCTAATCAGAAAACCATTGGCTCCTATTGATCTCGTGCAGCAAAGCTGAGGTAAAGAACACCCCAGTGCTTGATCTATTGGCACTTGAAGATGAACTGAGTAAAATTAACATTTCCATAAGAAGAAATTCTTTAAAGCAAACTAGTAGTAAACTGGCACCACAGTATAGTAAATATGCCATTATCCTTCCAAAAAAAAAAAAAATTCTCCAGCTTTTTGATGGATTTTTTTCTGCCTTCATATTTGATATAAGAGTGAGCTCTCTGATCTAACCATCACTTTTACTGCAACTGGCAAATCAACAAAGACTGTAAACACCAAAGGAGG
This sequence comes from Peucedramus taeniatus, assembly GCA_013400575.1. Classification (NCBI taxonomy): domain Eukaryota; kingdom Metazoa; phylum Chordata; class Aves; order Passeriformes; family Fringillidae; genus Peucedramus; species Peucedramus taeniatus. Next base: position 91,817 of record WBNO01004494.1, read on the forward strand.
TGGTGATGACCAGCTGGAGACAGTAATCTCTGGGATCTGTAAGGATACAAACCACAGTCTCACCCTAACATTTTTGCTTAATGCTCTGAGAGAAAGGGGCTACAGAGCCAGTTTTTCAATCCTGTCCTGGCTTGTGGAGCAGCATTTACTCCACTTTCTGTTTGGAAACATGCCCAGAAACAGTGTATGTGAACTGCCTCAGGAGATGAGCCGGTCTTTGCCAAAGTACCTCTAAAGAAAGCCAGGATCTCTGTTCTGCCTCTTACATGTGGAGCTGACAGTACCTCTTACAGTCAGCACATTCAAAGCTTTCCATGATAAGACCTATTTTTAGTTGTTTATAACTTTGCCAGTGTTGACCATTCTGAGGAATTTCCTGTGCTGCTGGGTGCTTGCCGCAAGCTGAAAGATTTTGGAAAGCGTCAGCTTAAACAAATGAGCCAATTTCAAGAAAGATGCAAGTGAATAATGATCTACAATTCAAAAAAAAAAAAAAAAAAAAAAAAAAATTTTATTTTTTGATACCTTCAAGCTAGAGAGTAAGAAATTGAAAAGTGGCAGAAGGAAAATATCACTGCAGTATCACAGTGTGAAAATCCTCCCAAATTTGTTTAAAATATAAGCTTCCAAAATTCCAGTTCCCACAAGAACAGTTGAGACTTTTGGTACAGCCTGACAGTAAAATGCTTTGAATATGCAATTTCTGGCCTGAATTAAAGAAAGGTTTTTTTCTGCAATTGCTCAATTGCCACGGTTAATTTAACACAACACTTGAGAAACAAGAAAAGAGAAACTCCTCCTATGTTTTTGTAGTTTTGGCTCTGAAGACAAGAGTGAGCTGTGTAATTCAGCAGAAAAAATCTGGGACAATTTGGAAAGACAAGAAGTTAGAAAGATGTGACAGTGACAGGGAGAAAAAAAAAAGTTCAGTAAGATTGACTGAAGAAAATGAAAAGAATGCCATTTAGAAGGGAAGGCATGAAAACAAGTGAGAAGAGACAGGATAGGAACAAATGCAGTACCAGGACAGGGCAGGGAAGGTGCTGCCAAGGTCCCTGTGGACAGCCAGGCAGTTGTCTCAGAACAGGTGACATCCCAGACAGATGACAACACGTGCAAACTTTTGGACCTCTCTTACTCATGTGAGGATCTGAGATGTTTCACATCCTTTCTCCTCTGGCACAGCTGGCAGGATTTGGGTCCAGCCTGGTTTGTCTGAAGTCGTTCACTGTGCTCAGTCTCACCTGAAAGGAAGTGATATGCTGAAGAGATCAATAGTTCATCAGCGTCTCGTTTTACCTAACTCACAGTCATAAAAGATGGAGTATTTTGTGGGGTTTTTAAGGATTATAAAAGCAAGCAACCCCTTGGCAGGTATTTAGTCCCAGTAAGGGCATTAAATTGCATAATAGCACTCTTCTGTTCTCTTTTCTCAGCAGGGTTCAGTTTCTCCCTTCTCATGCCAATGTAACCCTTTGTTGGGGAATATGGCCATGCCCTGCTAGACTTGAGCACAGCTGTTAGTTATTAAATAAAACAACAATATATTCTCTAGTTTGCAGGTTTCAGAAATTTGAAGTGGTTGACCCGGGTATACACCACTTCAGAAGGGCTGATTTCCTTTCCTGTTTTCTGCTAGAATGTGTAGGACTGAACAGTCTCCAACAATATCCTGAAAACCTCGATCTTCTAATCAGAAATCAGGACATGCAATGAAGAGATCATTTATTACCTCATGAGTTTTATGTGGAGTGATTATTTTGTATAGTATGATGGAGGAACAGAAGGGTAAAAATTAACAGTTGCAGCTGTCAAGGCAATGCAGACTTCTCTTGAACCATAATAAAATTAAGGAGATGTCTCTGATCAAAGAAAGTTGTGCTCTTGCTTTTGAACTCATTCCTAGAAAAGGTTCAGTCAGCACTTTGCTACTGTAAAACTGAAGCCCTCAACCTTTGAAGTTATTAAAGATTTTAGAGCATTTTTACAATGAAAAAGCAAAGTTTAGCTAAGTCTCTAAGTACATTATATTTGAAGTAAGTATTTCTTCTAAAATCTGAGCTGAGTATTTCACTTGCTGTTCTGAAACATTTTTGTGATGTTACTTCACACAGCTAAGCAATAACTGCATCACATTTTAGCTTTTAGTGGTTTAGTGAACATTGTTCAATTTATATAGAGAAGAACATTTTGGAAGGTACAAATTTACTCCCTTCAGCTGCCTGCAGAATTAGATAATATGCATGATTATTTTATTTCAGACATCCAGTTCTACCCTACCCTTAAGGAAAGGATGTCTTGGATATTAGATAGGTCATTTCTGCAACAAAGTCTAGAGATAACTGCAGTGCAGGCTCAAGCTGCAGTGCTGCCAGCCACTGCTAAAGACAAATATTGTGTTTGTTCTTGTGCCCTAGATAGGAAAGTGGTGCATTAGAGGAGCTGTATCCTCCGGCCTGCGTTGAATAAGTGACAGTGGAGATCACCAAGCTTTAATTACAAGTCCATCTCCACAGTCAGATTGGCCCTCCTCAGTTTCCTCATGGATAATAGATACAGAAAGGCAAAAGATATATGTATTTCTACTGTTTGATTATGGATGAAAATCAGATACATGTCAGATTGAATTACAGATTTGGTGTTTAGATTCAGTATCAGTAAAACCTTTCCATTTTCACAGGCAAAATGCTCTCAAACTATGGGTAACTTTGCACCACTTTGCCATTCCTCATGCAGAAAATCCCACAGAGGTTACTGGTACCTTCATGGGGCTCTGGCAACCTCCACAGCCATCTGTGGGCACTCTGAACTGTTTCCTTTGATGTTAATAAAGACTTGGATATTTGTGTTTCCCCATACCCTGTAATTTTCAGCCAGTTCTTAACCCAAGCCATTTTCTGTTCATCACAGAGCTTCCAGCCACTAGTCAATTCAGCTGCTAAGAAATAAATGATCAAATTTTCAGCAGGATCCTTCAAGACTGATTTAAGATTCTGCATGGGAGAAACAGGTTTATGTGAGGCTTTAAACCTATTTTTAATGAACTTGACCAGATAGTTTTTTCTACTGTCGACAATAAAATATCTTGTACACACAGTCAGTGTAAGACCAGAATAGATTGAGTTTTACAGCCAAACAGTCACTGCTTATTTAGTTCCACATTTACTGAATGTGGTCTTCTTTCATTTTCCTTTCCTCAAAGGAAAGAAAAAAGATAAAAGAGAAATGAGCATAAATTAGTTCCATTCCTTACCTCTGAGCTCCAAAGACAAGTTTTCCCTAGCAGCAGTGATTTGTCACTCACTCTGCTGTGCTTAGACACAGCTCTTGCTGAGGAATGCTACCAGGTAACATCAGGACTGTACAGAACTCAACCTTTTAACTAGCCTTTCAAGCAGACAAGCTGCCACTTTATGGGCAGCTGGGGGTTGCAGTGCTTCCCTAGTGCTGGCTCCTTTTCAGATGATATATTTGTGATAGCAGCAAGAGAGCCTCTGCTTCATTGATCAGCTTTTTCAGTGAACTACTGTACTTCCAGTGACATCTCAGAATAATATAATGAGTGTATAGGTTCACACCTTCACCATAGGCCTGACATTTTATTAGTGCATCAACTTTGTGAGCTACATTGCATTAATTATGTTAAATTACTAAATGCACACAGCTAATCCAGATACTGGAAAATGAGGCTTCTGCTGTAAAGCAATTTCTCTTGAGAATTAAGTCATTTCAGAAAGCTTAAATACATACCTTTGCTTACTAATAATAGTGTTCTTGATATACAGAATATTTTAATTCCAGAGTCTTTCATGTTCCCTGAGTCATTAATTTGACTAGTAAATTCCACACACTGCCTGGAAGCAAAGATGATCTTGTTGCATAAGTCCACAATGAAAGATAAAGACAATAGACAATTAGACTGCATCTCAAATTATGGGTTTAAGACAGCATCCAAAAGTCTTAGAATATGACTAATATCTCAAAAAATGACTATGAAAAGGGACCTGCCTTTTTCTTGGGTCTTTGACAGCTTTTGTTCCTTATTCCACAGTTTTAAACATAAAATTGTTTTTACATTGACTGTCTATTTAACTTTAAATTTTATAGCCAGGAGCTTTTTGGTAATATGTGATAACACACAGAGTTCCCACAAATGGTAGCATTGTGTTACACACTCTGACTTCACAGATTCCAAATTTTCAGCTCTTGGCTAACAAAGCATTTCTGAAAACCTCCAAATACCACCCCACTTTTTTTTTTTTTTTGCTTGCTTCTTAATTAAGAATTTCATGATTTAGACTTTTCCCAGGACATTTTCCAAAACAAGTTAAAATTTGAATTTACATAACTTCTAAGTTGCACTTTTTAGATATATTTCCATTACCATCAGCATCATGAGTCAAAACTATTGTGAGCAAAAACAATTTATTCTGCTTCAAGTAGCAAGTTTCTATTTTGTCATGGCACTAGCCTCTTTCTTGTTAATATTTTTTGCAGTCTTTTTCCAAGACAATTTAAAATATTTAATCTTCTTCTTAAAGCATAGTTCATTCAGAAAAATAATAATTATATTTAACAAAACAGAAGAAACAATTTCTGCTTGGCATGATTTATAAGTCATATTACTTTACATTCATATATTCCAGAATGATTGCTGACCACTCATAACTGAGGCAGGGTTCTGGTCTGACTGAAATTTGCATATTGCAGTTACTGATAATCTAAAAATATTCTAGTATGAGAAGTTGCTTTCCTTGGTAGCATCTGCAATGGCACCTCAGTGATTTTAAGGCCTAGATATCCTTTTCATAATTAAATAGGCATTTATGTAGGAGCCCAGTTGTGAATGTACCCCCAGCATTCAATGCACAGACCTGCTGCCCATTGGATCACACAGAAAAGCATTTCCATGATTTGGGAAGGCCCAGTGTGTTCTTTAACTGGTCTTTAGGCAGCTAAATATACCCAAAATCTGGCATTAAGTCATAACTGACAGTGAGACTTGGTTTATAAAATTCTTTGATTCTTGCTCTGATTTATAAATATTCACCTACTCTTTGACATGGTGGAGAAAAGCAATACAGCAGCCTCCATGCAGCACACTCAGGGTTCTGTGAGGGGACAGGAGAGCCAGCTTAAATCACTATAAGGGATTTCATTGACTTCAACAGGTTTTGCATCTGCCCACCACTGACAAAAACCTCTTTTGATTATTTTCAACAATACCACTTTTCATCTATTTAATTATTCCTCACAAAATCCCTTAAAAGGTTTTATTTTCTATATAATACATAGCTAAATTATACTGATAAAGCATAACGTGACACCATGATTTCCCAGAAAAAAAAAAAAAAAGGGTCATGGCTTTTGTTTCAGTTTCTAGATGCTTAATGCTTAATTCTTCTATTTCTCTGAACAGACAAACCTATGCATATGGTGGTTTCTAGCAAAGATCAAAGAGCTTATTTTCCTGGCTTATCGATAAGAAAATCTTTCATTTTCCCAACTGATGTTTTTATTCATAGGTTGGAAACTGAGATAAATTCCCACAAAAAAATAAAAAAGCTTTTACTCTCCTGTGAAGGCTGCAGTTAGAGGGAAAGCAGTTCCTGGTAAATCCCTGACTAAATGGAGAGCAGAGAGCAAGGACAGTGTTAGTGCTGCTTCTTTTGCAGCACTGCCCAATTAGAACAGGGAATTCCTCCACCAAGTACAGGGGGAAACAAGGACTAAGCATGACTTCCTGGCTTGACACAGCCAGAAAGGGCCTGCTTTTTTTTGCAAATGGCATTGCTGCTGTTCTTCTGTTTGTTCTCTCAAAAGATGAGGAGAAGAATATTTACCTTATGCAATATGTGAGGATAGAAGCACAGAAAGCATTGATAATCTAAACTGCTGAGCAGTTCTCTCAGATAACATGCCATTAGTCCAGGAGCTGACAAGGATCCTAACCTTAAATCTTTAAAGAATTCTGCCATGAATATCAGACCACTAGAGACAATCAGATATGTTTGACTAGGGTATAGGAAAAGTGTGTGATATAAGAATATATATTAACATGTTCTGAATCTGAATTAAGTAACAAATTCAGAGTAGAATTAATGACTAGCCAATGTTATGTCTCCAAAAATAACTAAGTATGACTGGGAGGACAGCTCTGATTAAGCCAATGTCCATCCTAAAAGCAGAGCTGTGAGAAATAAGGAACACACAGAATCCCAGGGAGAATGAAGCACATTCATCTTGTCTGTACTTGCAGAACCATCAGCCTTGAGTAAGAAAATACATATGACTAGTTTTCTAATAAAAGCCTGCTTTATATGAGAATGAGATTCATTATATTGATAAGGATTTTAAAGTATTCATTTTGGTCACTGGGGAAAAGGCAGAAGCAAAATTGTTTAGTAGTAATTTCTTTTAGCATAAGAGGAAAGATTAGGATGGGATGATCCTTGACTGGCAACACTGCCAAGTGAGACATTAAACACTGCTCAGTGTAAGTGTGTGCTCAACCCCAAAGCTCTCAGTGAAACACAGGGGGCTGTGCTCACAACTGCACTGCAACTCAGCTCATCACCCAGGCAGCACAGAGCCTCCTGCTGAAGGAGACAAACTTCCAAGAATGTCATTTCAGCTTCCAATCCCCTTCCAGCTGGGATAAAAAGCCTGAAGTGGAAGTACATTTCCTGGGCCTACAAGAGGTGAAAGAGCTGTGTTCAGGTCTCCTGGCCTGCAGCCCTGTGCCATTCCACTACAAGGTTTAAAAGTTTTCCAGTGAGGAGTGTGAATTCCAAGTTCTCCAAATGACCAAGATGAAGTTCGGGGAAAATGAAATATATAAATATATATATTTGAACTCACCACAGATCTTTTTATTGGAAGAAGATGGTTTGGCTGCTGTGCTAGAAAAGGATTGTGGGTTTTCTTCCCTCTGGGATTTTGTTTTGTTTATTTTATAAGGCTTACATCTCAAAAAGGTGACTTGTGTTCCAAAGCCATGTGTAAGTAATTTGCATAATACAGTATAATTTAGGGGAAAAAAAACAGATCACTGAAACTCTGACCCAGTAAAGTACTGAATATGTGCTTCAATGCCACTATGAATAGTTGGCTTTTCCTAAAACTAAACTGAGCCCTTGAGCAGGCAGTGGCATGAAGTAACTTGCATGAAACCCACTCATTCTTTCAGCAGCCCCTCAGTGTGTCCCCTGTGCATCCCCTGTGTGTCCTGTTGCATCAGGACATGCCATCAAAGGCAGACAAGTGCAGGACACTTTGGGTCAACCCTTACAGGCAGCATTACTGATTTTTCTTTCGTGAAAGTGTCCAAGTGTGAAAGAGAAGTCAGGAAATGAGAAAAGGAACAGCTACAGAAACTGGTGCAGTGACCCAGAGGGTAAACTCATAGATTAAATTATTAGGTAAACAATAGAAAAAAGTTTCCAGTACATACTATTTTAACTAAAAGTCTAGAAAAACACCAGAAAAGTTGTGCTAACAAACATTTTCACACAATGCTTTCCTACATTTCTTATTCTATACCCACGTGTCAATGTAACAATATTGCCTATCTTGTTAAGGTTTACAAGGAAAGGCAGAAAAAAGGAAAAGCTGAAGAGACAACAGTGAAAGAGTAAACATAAGTAAGAGAAATGTGACTTGACAGGAATGGTTCAGGCTCTTTTTCCCCTCTTTCTCCTAAATATAACTGCAGGGTACTGTAGTGTTCAGATTTTGACCCACTAGTGTTTATCATACAGGAGTCAATGTCATTCAGCCTTCATTCTGATTTCATTAGTCATTACAACAAGTCCATCTTACAGACCTCTCACCCTTCACTTCAGGTTTCTGGTTATTCCTATCAAATCTGGCAGCCTCTCACCACCAGCCAATTCTGATGAGCATAGGGGAGTTTAGCAATTAGGAGGAGCTGAAGGCAGGAAGAGCTGAACTTCCCCTGCCCTGCAGAGGCCTCTCACATCACTGTAGCCAAATATGAAGTCTAACAACTTGCTGTGTCTTGTTTTCCAAGATCTTACTTTAGAAAGACTTACTTTGCTTCCCCAGACTACTTCTTCCTTCAAATGGATGTAACCTGGCCTCTCCTCTTTTCTTCAAGGGAGTCACCATGGTCACATTTTTGGAGGACATTCACACTTTTACATTAAATAGAAAGACACCCAGCAGCAGCAGTACTGCAGCTGGGCTACACAGCTAAATTATACCAGGGAAGAAAATGTGACTACAGCAATTAGAGCAGGACCAGTTCTTCTAAGTGTAAAGTTTATAAAAGTCCATTACTAGTGAGAAAAATACACCTCTAGAAATTACTGTCTGCCATAAGCATCAGTATTTCACAGTGGTCTAAAAATTATGTTCATATCTATAATTTAAAAACACAGGGACACACAAAGCAAGCCAACTTCCAGCCAGATGCAGCAATACAATTTTCAGAGATAAACCCTGACTTTATGTAAACACTAGTCCCAGCTCCACTTCTTGTGCTCAGAAAGAGCAACTTGTAAACCAAAGTGCACTGGTGATCTTTGCTTTCCCAGCCATTCCTAAATGTCTTTTTTCCCCCCCTCTCAATAGAAACACTATTTTTGTGTTTCTGCTTAAAAACACTTTAAACTTAGTTCTGTAATTTCTGATATTACTTGAGTGGAAAACAACAGGGGCTTCTAAAATGATGTCAAATTTTCATTGCAATAATTTTTTCATAAAAATATGTTAGTAATTATTGTCATTTCAGCTTCCAGTGTATCCACTGTTCACAACATCGTTTACAGTCCTTGTCATACATAGTGCTGGAAGTGTTCTCTCACAGTCACTGTCATCGTGCCAAAGCCTTTGGACCTGAACCTGGATCCATCCAGATGCATTTTCCAAGTCAGCCAAAGCAGCAATTCTGAAATTCAGGCTGCCTTACACTTTTATGGAACATTACTCTGGCTGCAAAAGACAAATAATACTTGTTCAGCATAAATGAACTGGTACAATGTTAACTTGTCAATAATTTAAAAACTTATCAGAACATGCCCAGGTTTTACACACAGTCAGCATTTTTGCCATGTGCCCATAGCAATTTTTTCAGTACTGAGAGAGAGTGCTAAATTAGGATTTATTATATCATTAAAACACAGCCCAACCCTGCAAGCTGAGTATCTGGACAGAAGAACAGACTCCTGAGTGGGAAGGCCTAAAATTCCATTGACAAATTTAGGAATTATCATAAAGCAAATATATAAGGTGATAATGGAGACACTGGAATGGAACAGATTGAAGTTTAACACTGTATCTGTCAAGCTTTAATACTACAAGAATTATAAAAGGCCCAGATATCTCCAATGTATCAATGCTAGGCACCATAGGGAATTGCAGCAGGCACTGAATCCAAGTAGCAGCAGAGAAACATTCACAGCTGTTCCTTGGTCAGGCACTGTTTGTGGATGCACAAACATCTGGATTTCCCTGCACAGCTGGGGGCTGTGTACCTCACCTGCTCACATCCCCCAGCACTGGGAGACACCAGCACATTCTGCCTTCATTCTACACATCAAAACATCCCTGTGAATCCATGGGAATCCACTGAAGTTACCCACATTTAACATCTCCATCCTAAAGCCTGCTGCTCCCTTTTAAGATTCGACCAGACTTGGCAGCATTGCCAAGAGGCATCGACCTCTGTGAGCAGCTTTAAATTAAGGAAGAGCCTCTAAACTTCATTACATGTGGTACCCTGGAAGGCTCAGCTGAATGGAGAGTTTGCAATAATAGCTCAGCACAATAATTACACCAGTCCCAGACCTGTTGGTTTGAAGCTCATCCATCACCTTCAATTTGGGTTTCACAGACACAGCTACCATTGTAAAACTGGCATTTTAGTTCTGGTTTGATTTTTGTTTAACAGTCTCAGTTTCAGCTACCTCTTGTGTTACATCACTTCTTTATGACAACCTTCTCTCAAGCTCTCAGTTCTTGGCAATGCACAGTAGATTAAAATAATTTTTATTAATATTTTACCTTACTGGTTCTTTTCCAGCTTTGTCATTCCATCTGTTTCTCAGCACTGGTGTGTTTTTCTGAGCTCAAAATCAACCTAAACTGATTATTTAAAAATCATATGAGTTTTTATTATAGAAATTTCTACTATGCAGTATTTTAGAAAAGAGTGTAATGATCAAAGTACTGTAGTTCTTAGAACGTGCACTTCTCACATAAAGTTTTTTCCTATTCCAACTAAAATAGGAACTTTTGTTACTTTGAAAAGCCCCATTTCTGACACAAAATATATGCTTAACATTTTAATACAACACCTTCTTAGTTTCTAGAGCTGTTAGTCTAGCATTTCAGTATGATCTGCCCTACTGATTTTACATTCCAAATATTTAAATCACTTTCGTAAAATAAAAAAAATCCAGATATATGAGAAATTATTAATCATTTATGGTTTATAATACCTTTCATTAAGAAAAATTAAGAATAGTTTTGTGATCATACGGTTAGTTGCCCACAAAGTAATGTTGAATACAGGGACTATTTAATGATAGCAACTTCTCACAGAAAGTAAATAGTTGTTTATCCAGCTGAAGCTGGAAATTCAATAATTTAATGTCAGTGTAGTACCCTAAATCCAAACTGGGCCATTGGCTGATACTGGAGTGGAGAATGTCCTGCAAGTAACCCTTGGGAAGCTCTCCCCTTTAGGCACCCAAAGCTGAGCCTGTGCAGTGTCTGCTGCTGTGACAGGTTTGTGCTGCTGTTTGGGGCTGGCTGTCATGGTGATGATGGCTCTGTCACGGTGATGCTGAAAAACAAACTCACAATCTCAAATGTCACTTTTGTTCCAAAAGCCACAAGCATGTATGAGAGCCTTGGCTGTTACAATGCTAGAATGGGTTTCAGCTGCAGCCTAAATGATTTTGTGATGCCAGTGGCACCTCTACACATTTCAGGCAGGACAGAGGCATTTTCTCTATTGGGGACCCCATATGCTTAGAATGTCGTGGTTTTGGTGCACAAAATGACACCTTTTTTCATATGACTTATTAACTGCTATTGACATTACCTTCTGCAGTATCTGGTCAGCTTCTACAAGCCTCATGACAGGGCACACATCCATCTTCAGAATGAAATAGGACAAGACAGCAACTCAGAGGGAATTTCTGTAGGGTGCAAGCGAGCGAGTGACATGAGCACATCCAGTGGGTGTTTCATAGCAAGCAGGAGGGACCTGCAGTTTTCCAAGGTGCAGTTTCTGACCTAAGCCCTGTCAGATCTGCCACCTGCCTTGCTGAGAGGCTCCCTCTGGCCCCCAAAAGCACTGAGGCAGCTGAAAGCAGCCAGTGCCCCAAGGCCAGCTCTGCTCTGTAAAAATAAGAAGCTACTTCAGTACACCCACTTTGCCTCTGCTGTGCTGACTTGAAATAGCCCATTGTCGAAGGATGTGCTGTGAGGGATTTGGGTACTGTGTTTTTAAAGTGCTGAAGGACAGCTGTGCCACAGGGACAGGTCATTAGTGGTAATTATTGGCTCTGCACAGTTACTCAGTGAGATATTGGGTGTTTGCTACTCTACTTGTTTTCTTCCTATACTGATTGAAGTATTTATTCATCAGTTTTCTGTGCTTTAATTTGGTGGATTGACATGCCCAGAGAACAGAGTTCTGGTCCTTTTAGAAATTCAGAAGAAAAACGAACACAAAATAAATTGGCTCTGGCATTAACTTACATTCAAAAAAAGTGAACTTCTTAGCTGATGTGCAGTTTTAATTGTGCTTTTCCTGATGCAGGGTAAAATCTTATCCTCAATGTAAAATCTGACCCTCAGTGGAAGAAGCCATTCTGGGGACAGGGACAAGTGGCAACCACAAGTTTCCAGAGCCACCCTCCCATGCCAGCCACTCTGGGCACAGTGCACACGCTGCTGGGTTTGGGAATCACCAACATATTCTCCATCAGAGATAACATTAAACTTCCAGCTGACCATCCATGCTCACTCAGGTCAGCTCCAGGAGTGTCCTGTGTCCTACCCCAGCCCCACCCAACCCCTCCCAGTGTTTTTCCCAGCAATGGCAAAAAAACTAGAACATAACTGCCAAGTGGTTGCTGGAGCTGATTCAGAAATCCTGGAGCTGGAAACCTTGGTTTTCCTCATAAGTTTTCAGTTCAGCTGCATGGAGTGGCTGCCCAAACAGCTGCAGGTTTGCCTGAGTAAGGACCATGGCAGAGCTACAGAGCTGAGGGTGCCACAGGGGAGAGTTGAACCTGCAGGCTCAGCTGCTTTCTGGAAACTTTCTTCTGTGCTTGGTTGGCTTTTCACAGCTACAAAGGCAGGGAAGGAGCAAAAGGTTCTTCTCTCAGTAGCATACGTGCAGATCAAAGAGGATTCTTTTCCTTTCACTTATTTCCTGAACCAGTATTTAAAATCTTTTCTAAAGCATAAATCTGAATTTAATATCAGTAGTATCAGAAGTATTTGGACAGGAATTAAGATCTTCCTTTCTAAAGTCTCATCTCTATCCTACTCATCAATAAATACTGTAGCTAGGTTCTGTTTTTCTGTCCCATCTAGTTTAGGTTAACAGCACATGAATATTTAGTTATTTTAGATTCATATCAGTATAATTGAAAGCACAACTTTTCTCTCTCTTAACTAACCAAGCAGAGACAAAAAAGCCCCATCCCAAACAAATGTTCTCTCCAGGAAAAACAAAATAAAACAAAACTCCATAGCTTCAACCTAATGCCATTTACAAAGAACAAGACAAGGCAAAACCTGAAAACTGCAAAACCTTAAATCTCACCTCCCATAAAACTGGCAAAGGTTGTCAGGTTTTGCCCCACCCTGTTACTGCTATCAACTTTCTCTTGCAACCTCTTAAAAATATTTTCCACATTGGTTGTGCATTGTATAAATTCAAATGAAAAAGTAACACACATATCTTAAGCCCTCTAATAAGCTTTGATTGTAAAACTTAAGTTGCTCAATAAACTTTCCTGTGCACTAAAGTCTGCCAAATTCATAGCCTTAGAAAGCCCTGAGATCCTGATTTTTTTTAACAAGAAAGTAAAAAGTGAAGAAGTTGTTATTATTTTAGATAACTTGGAAAGGTTTCTGAAAGTTAGATACAGTGCCCGAGGCCACTACCCTTGAAATCTTAATCATCAGTGTCTCCAACACTTTGGATATCAAGGTTTTATTAAAACAGAGCTAATAGATATTTTTAAGAGTCTCTAGCCTTTAAAATTGGTAGGTACACTCATAATGTGCTATCCCCTGAAGAATTATTGGCACAGATTTGATATGACCTACAAAATTAAGCCATGGCTTCACTACTTCAAACTTGAACTCATGAAACCTCTGAATTCATTACATTATTACTCTGTTCTAGAGATACAGAACTGAACTTCAAATCAATATATAATCCAATTACTAACCTTGTGAGCAACACAGAGATCTTTCTCAATATTCCTTCCCCCTACTGTAAGTGCATATATGGGCTGACAGATTTTTAAATGTTTCATTGTTTATAATTTGTTTCCTGATTGCAAAAGGAATGTAATTTTGACAGTTCTCAAACCAGAAATCTCTCTGATTAGAAAGCATTCACCAACCAAAAATGAGCAACATCTAAACAAAACCTCCTCAAAAATCTGAAATGGGGCATCCACAGCACCATCATTTGAAAACAAAGCTCTGTGTGCATCCTAGAAAGACACATTGCATCAGTTAAAGCCGTGGTGGTGAGCACTGCACACGAGCTCTTGGGGGAGAATGATCTTTTGATTCTCTTTGGTTTGCACAGCATCTAAATTGCCAGGCTAGATTCACCAGTCTGGCCTTCACTGGTGTGCTGTAGATCTCACTTGGGAATTAAGAAGGGCACTTTTTCCTCATTTCTCTTAGCAATTATGCAATCTCCAATGCAGGGGCAGCTCACAGTGTAACTCTAGGCAAAAGCCTCCTGCAGAGGCTCTGCTAGAAATGCCATTAGCACAGCTGAAACCAAGGTCACCCTCAAAGCCTCTCAAGAGCAGCTGCACAAGTTCCCCACCTTTTTTGCTCATGCTTCAGCTCTAAGATTGATGACATTTACAGATGCACATAAGATCTGATTTTACCGAATGAGGTGTAACATTTGTTGCCAAATTATTTAATTGCTTGGGAAGCAGAAGCTCCAGACATAAATGTACCTCCAGCAGAACCATTAATATACAGCTTCATTTAAAAGTTTGCACAGACACTGTATCTTGGTACCCTGACCTATACAATATTTTGGGCACTTTAGGGAGTTGAAACTGTGACCTCTGTATATTCTCTTACATACTGCTAAAATAAACTAAAAACTTAAAACAACTCATTACTTCAATTGCTTGCAAGTTTTAGGCAATTGGCAGTAAATTTTGTTTTATATAAATAAATGTTATCTCATTACCAACAATCTCCATTAGGATCTAGCAGACCATGAAATAGACTTTGCAAGATCAAGCAGTGTGCTAAGGCCCAGAAAACCATTACTTTAGCTCCTAGCTCCAGAAATTATGAGGGAAATGAAGCACTATATTACAGTGTGAAGCACACACACACTAAACAAGCCTTTTTAGTCAAGGCATTAGGAAAAGAAGCACAAATTACTCATTACTGTGAAAAGTACAGTTGGGTTATTTGGCACCTGCCTCTTTGCTTAATTTCCTGCTGTTATTAACTTCTTACAGAATGTGCTTTTTGCAGAGGAGAGGCTGTAACACTTCTAATACAGGATCAGGAAGAACTCATTTTAGATGAGGGGAGGCAAATCTATTTTAACATACTACCAAAAACTACTTACCTGTTCAGAGAAAAAACTATTTACAGATCTATGGGGGAAAAAAACAAAGTACCACAAGAAAATACAAAAATATTACTCTGAATGCTAACTAAAATATCTGAGCTTCCCTACTGTTTGACTAGAAATAATGTCCAGTTTATAAAACACTGAGCATTAATCTCCCCATGAGGCTAAAAGGATATATTTTAAGTCATTTCACTAAAATAACAGAGGATAACATTTGATTCTCTAGATGTCATGAGACACCTAAAGCTCAGGCAAAATGCAAACTGTCAACCAGATACAGTACTGAGCCATCCTATCCACACATGGTGGGAGAACAGTGATTTTTATTTTGCTATGGAGCTGTGGCTTCAAGCTTAACTGTACCTCTCAAGGTTTCTTGTCAAGTTGGGTTTGTAGAGAAGAGAGACCCAAATTAGTAAATTCTAAGAGGAAAGATTAGCAGAATCAAAAACTAAAGATATTTGCCCATCAGCACTATTTGAGAGTCTGCAGTCTTCCCTCCAAACCCCAGCACTGCTGTTCTTGTCCTGTGGTGAGATAGAAAACAGGGGAAACCAACTTCAGGGGGCTTAGGGTACAGCACAGTCCACAGCAAACATGTTTAATTCACTTAAGACCTTAAGGAACAACTTCTTGGTCTTAGCTAAAAAAAATATATTTTCCAAATCACGAATACTTTTTAAAAAAGAAAATTAGTGTAGCAGGTTGACCACAGGCCAAACGTCAGTGCATTCACAAGAATCACCCACTCACTCATCTAAGATAAAAGGTTGTGATCCACAATAGGAATGCTTTTGAAATTCTGTATTTAGCACTTCTTCCAGCCTTACTTTTCCTGAATCCATATTTAAAGTTATCAGAATCAATTTTAAATTGCTATTTAATATAATTTTACATAGGTGACGATTGAAACCAAAGTTTTGTGACACAGAAATCAAGCCATCACAATAACATTATAATAACCATAATGGCAACACAGTAGCTTTTACAGATGCATTCAAATACAGGTCTATAGGAGCTTTAAAATATCCATAATTGGTAAATTAAACACGCTTTTGTGAGAATTTCCAGTGTAGTTATCCAGAAATTCCAGCTTTTACTTTTCAAAATATTAATAGTGATCAAAATTCTTTTCAGAATCTGCTATTTTTCTGTGCAATTGGTTTTGTTATAGCTATATTATTATTATTATAAAATCAGAACAAAAAGAAAAAATGTGTTTGTTTGCCATGATAGTGATGCTTACAGTAATAGCAATTCTACAGGTTAAAAGTCAAGGTATTATGAACGCTGTATTCTTAAGAAAATAAAGGAGGGAGACATTTGCAACCAATTTCGCTGTATTGTCTCCTTCAAACATCTCCAGAATTACAGTCTCATATGTATTATATTACTTCTCGCAGTCACACTCTTGAAATCAGTTGAAAAGCTTCTAAACCAAGAGATCCTGAGAGCTTAAGACTAAGACTGTAATTCCTTTGGGCGATTATAGGTTTTTCAGCTTTAGCTGGTAAACACTAGAGGCCAGAAAAACCAAGCAGCACTTTTACTGAAAGTCCCTCAGACTCCATTCCTACAGCTCCTCAGCCATGTTACACCCTCAGACCTGGCAGCAAAGGAACCCCAAAGCAGCCACTGCTTTTCACTCTTCCCTTGGTCCAGCTTCCAGCTTTGGGGCCATTTGCCATCATTTTTATATCATGCAGCCAACAGGAAATGTGTATCATGTGTAGGACTCAGTGGAAGGTCACATCCTCCACCAGTGATTACTGGCATATTTCAGGGTATTTGAAATGAGTGCTGAACTGTGCAGCCCATGGAACCTCCTGCTGGAAAACAGAGCACAGTCCTTTGGGGTGGCTGAGGTAATGGGTAATTGTTCATTTCTGTGGAGGGAATTTCAACTGCTACAAACTCAAATCCAGTTGAGAAAACTACTGCAGGCACTAATTTATCTGTCTGGTTTTGAGATATTAACTCACTCACTGCAGGGAACTCCAAAGAAACTCAAAATCATGTTGCTGCTCTGCAGGGGATTTAATCCTTCAATGAGTTCAAACACAGCTGAACTGTTCTGTCTGGGTTCCTGTGTAGCACCCATCATCCAAATGCCCAAGTGCCTGAACCAGTCTCTCAGGAGTTCATTTCCATTCATCCCTGTGGGAGGATGGAGGGTAAGAGCATAGAGATAGTGCTGAAGGCAATCTCACCCCTAAGGAGTTGCAGCTGTACCAATGACCAGGACAGGCCACAGCTATGTCCAACTAAGGTCTGTCCTTAACAGGTCACAGCTACAGCCAGTAAGGATGGGTGTTATAAGAATGGGTTGGCTGCTGGAGAAGGGGGATGGAGTTGTTGGCTGTGCTGTGAGGAGGTGGGGTGTTGGGGGTTGGATCTGTTTCTTATGTGTTTGTGGAATTTTTTCCTGGTGGTTTTGCTAGGTAACTCATTGCTGGGTACTTATGGGTGCTTGACTGAAACAAAAGGGGGCAGCAGGTTTTTCCTGGGGACAGCAGTGGAACAGGACAGTTCGGTCCGAGGACACCGCTCCGAAACGACGTTGGAGCACCAGAGGACACTGCTTGTTTTTCCTGCCACTGGATTTTTCTCCAGAGGAAGACTGGACTCATCTCGTCACTACTGAACTTTACTACAGGACTATCTCCACAGAACTGCATCTACTACTCAAGGATTTCATCTGGACTGCTTTCAACACCCTGACACCCAGGGTGTCAGGTCACATCCCTGACTCTGTCAGGGTATTTTCTGAGGTTTTGTTGTTTTGTTTTGTTTGGTTTTGGGTTTGTTTGGTTTTGTTTTTGGTTTTTTTGTTTTGTTTTGTTTTTGGGGTTTTTTTGGGGGTTTTTTTGTGGTTTTTTTTTTGTTTGTTTGTTTGTTTTTTGTTTGTTTGTTTTGCTTGTCTCTTAGTGCTATTACATTTATATTTTTCTTTGCTTTGTCTAATATTCCTAGTAAAGGACTGTTATTCCTATTCCCAAATTTTTGCCTGAGAGCCCCCAATTGCAAAATTATAATAATCTGAGGGAGGGGGTTTACATTCTTTATTCAAAGGGAGATTCCAGCTTTTTGCTGGCAGGTACCTGTCTTTCAAACCAAGACACAGGGTCAGGTGGTCATGAGAGGAGCAGTAAGGGCTAGGATGGATTGTGAGCAATAGTAAGGGCTAGGTGGCCATGCCAGGGACAAGAAGGAGTCAGCATGGTGAGGAGCTGCCCATGAGAGATCACTGACAAGCTATGAAAGCTTTCCAAGATGATAACAACACATGCCCTCCTACCACACCAAGCCAACCTTGGGTAGCTCTTTCCCACAGAGCTTTTATGAACCTATCTGAAAATACTTCCCATTTCCCTCAGTATAATCAGGTCATGTTCAACAAACCACTCATCATCTGAGCTTGTTCATCAGCCCTCCTAACAGGACAATATCACCCCCAAAATCCAAGAGACTTAAACTAAGCATAAATTGTTGAAATAAACACATTTTCCCTTGTGACAGCCACCTTTGTGAGCCTCTCTTCCACGGTTCCACCTGGATTCATTTAGTATTGCCCTTGGCCAGGCCTGGGTTAATGTTTTACAGCAGCCCACACTGTGATGAGGTTTGGGACTGTCACTAAGCCAGGCTGGATCATGCAGCTGTGTTCCAGCTGCTGCTGAGCACTGCTGGCATCCTGGCAAGGCTTTCTGCAGTGCCCAGGAAGCAGGGGAGGACAGGAGGCTGGGAGGGGACAACTGGGGACACCCCACAGCCCCAGCAGCACTGTGGCACAGCAAGGAGCTGGGCTTGTCTTGCCAGGGCAGCTGCTGCTCCTTTACTGCCTGGTGGGACATGGTGGGTGACTCTCTTTGTGTCCCTGAGGTTTTTCCTCCACCTATTAAAATGTCTTTATGTCAACCCAGGAGTTTTGCTGCTTTTGCTCTCCCTGTTGTCTCTACCAACCAGAGCCTGTTCATATGATGAAATTTCACTGCTCAGGTGCCAAAGCCACTGGACATTTAGCACAGATGTTTCTGCATTCAGCTTCCTTCCTCCCTCAGAAATTATTATCACAATTTATAGAATAAGAGTCATAGGAGCAGAGGGACCCAACTGCTGTTAAATTTCCGCCTCAGAACAATTTGCCTTTGTTCTTTTAAAAATATTTCTGGAAATGCTGCTATGCCCCCAAAGCAATGCAGCTTCAGTGCCATGTCATGCAATGACCTACATATGCACAGAGGACACTTGGCAAACAATAAACTCAACAGAAAAGCCACTCTTCCAAAACACTGAAAAGGGTTGGGTGTATGCAGGCTAGCACATATTATGCAGACATTTTCAAACCCCAGAGAAAATAGATTTCCTTGCTGAGTCTCCTCTTTTTTAAACAGTCAGGTTGAAAGATGGACAGTTCCAGATGGCACTTGGGTGAAAACATGCAGCTTCGCTGACAATGTTTACCAAAGATGTTTGAGAAAACCACAGACAAAGACAAAGTTTTACAGCAGCATTGTAAGAAATGGTTTCTTACTCTGGAAAATTTTACAGAAACAAGAGGGTAGCACTGCGGATTGTACGGAGCTACTTTTCTTTGAGGACAGATTTTTCTCTGTTTCCTTGGGGGAAAAAAACAAAAATCTGTGTTTACCTGCTAAAAGGCAGAGTGTCTCTGTGGAACAGACCCATGGAAACCCCAGTGACCATATATGAATTCTTGGAAAAAATGACAGCTCTGCACATC
This sequence comes from Peucedramus taeniatus, assembly GCA_013400575.1. NCBI lineage: Eukaryota > Metazoa > Chordata > Aves > Passeriformes > Fringillidae > Peucedramus > Peucedramus taeniatus. The sequence goes on from WBNO01004494.1 coordinate 111,400, forward strand.
TCGCATCAAGGATTACTGTGTTGAATCTGAAATACATTTTGGTTTACTGTACCCACACTTAAAGGTTATGAGCCATATGTAATGGAACTGTGACATTTCAGGAAATATTCATCTTCCAAGTTCAAAATACTGAAGAACCTTTTTCAATTTTAGCCAGCTCTCCTATGCACACACTACCAGAACAATCACTTTTAACTTTTACCTATTCAGTTTCATTTGGGAAATATCAAATGACAGTCCCACATTCATATGTTTCTCTTATGTCAGACAATCCATGGCATTAAATTTGATATCCATACAGCAGCATTTTTGCTTCATCTATTCCTTTAGCAGAATTTCCAGAATAATATTGTTTCATTTTGTAAGGTATTTTCTTTTTTTAAGTAATATTGAACAATTCACATTTCTAGAAGTAGGTTTTAAATTAGTGTCTGAAAGAGCTTCTCCATTATGCGTGGAAGGACCAGAGTATAAGAACTTAGTTAAGGGGTGGTATTGATATGCACCCTCAATGAAGCCAATATTTTAAAAAATGAATAGTGTCATGCCAAGCTAAAACAAGTTTTATTTTCACTAAGGTTAAAGTTTTACAATAACTATTCAAAAGACAGTTTCAAAAAATTGAATCAATAAAAGTATGTCTTCTTTGTAAACCAAGGAAGAACTGTGCTACACCACCTACTAAGGACACCTCCTCCCCATCTGCAAGTTTATTTCATAGATACAGGAGCTCTTTGCTGAGAGGGTGCTACAAACATGTGAAAAGGATGATGCATTCTATGAAATCAATCTACTCAATTTGCTGCCCCATTCCAGTCAAATATTACTCCAACTGTATGAGGAAGTAGAAAATCAATCCTTCTTTAAATGGTTCATTATAGACTTAAGTTAGCAGAGAAGTAAAAACTGAATGGTACTGCCAGCTTCTGGATATTCAGCAGCTGAAAATGTAACATACAGGCTCTACAATTTACAGAGCATAATCTTCTCACTATTATTAAAGCCTTGTACCTGCATGATTAGCTTGATGTAGTCATAATAATTTCCTAAATATTTTGCTTATTTTTAATTTTCTATTCTGATCATTAAACCCAAAACCCCAAAAACATTAAGCCAAAAACCTAATGGACAGCGATCCCAGTGCATGTTAAAGTTACATAAAAACTAGATGGAATCCATTTTCTCTGGTGTCTAATATAGGTTTCCAGAAAGGATGGACCCTCAAACACAATTTAAACAAACACAAATGAAAACTGCATTCTGTGCAACTTCATTTAAACCTCAATTTAAAGTGTCTAAGTGCTTTGCCAAATCCATTCAGCCCTGTGGTACAGGGAAGAGCACAGTGTCAAACCATAATCTTTCAAAACCAGTTCTAATAGGACAGAACTCCTGTGATCTTTTCAAGCTGGCAGGAAAGCACTGGAGTAAATGGAAGTGGGAGCACAAATGTTTATCTTTTTCCCAAAACAGAACAAGGAAAATTCCTGCTGGAGCTCTTGAGTTATCTTTTTCCAAAGAGGTTTGCATTGTGAAACTCTGTACAGGAAAATATTATTATGGAACAGCACATAAATGCATCACAGCATTGTACATCTGGATATAAAAGGTGAAGAAAAACTATAAAGAAAACTGTGTACACATAACCTGGGAGAACGGTGGGGAAGAAGCAAAACATTTTCTGAAAATCAGAATCGTAGTCCGGATTTTTCATGTGCTTTACATTTCAGGATTAACCAATTCTTTGCCACCTTTCAGCCTCTCTCCTGCACTTCAACTTACTTGCTAGAATAAACCACAAGCTATTTTCAAGCCCTGTTCTCAGAGGACTCCTGGACTGCTTTGAGCCCACACACCTGTATTTGCTTTCTGTGAAACCCGGAATGTGCAAAGGAAACCAGATGGGAGATTATTATCCCTGTCCTACCAGGCTTGGAAACACTTCCTGCTTCATTCTTCAAAAATAAAGAAGTATATAGATGTTGTAGCATAAATCTTGAACATTCAGTCCTCTGTGAGAGATTTTCACAGCTGAGCCACATCTTTGAAGCCCCAAGTGTGGCACTTTACTCACCCAAAAGGATTGCTTAGCAGCCTTCCACAGCTTCAGCAACTCCCAAGAGTTCCCTTGGGGAAAGACTTGGCCTAGAACAGTCTGCTTAAAGTCCCCACCTTGTACAACAACTGCAGTGGTTTCTTTTGTGTCCTTCACTGCTGGGAGCTCACCCTTTCCTTGCTGAGTTGTGAGGTGGTGAGAGATTCCCTGTTCCCCACAGCCAGGACAACAGGGCAGGAGAACCAGAGCAGCAGCAGCTTCCAGAGTTCACCAGGTTTGTTTGCTGTCACCTCCTCCCACATCATCTGCTGATCCATCCATGGCCACATCAATACTCAACTTGAGCAGATTCTTTTTTCTTTATCTTTTTTTTCCTTTTTAATTTCTCCAAGCACTGTTTTGTTCCACTGAAAACCAAGGTGGTATCAAAATCTTTTTTTTTTACAGAAATCTTACTGTTGTACATGGGTTAACTGCAATGATAAGATTCTCTATCACACAGTATTGTACAGAGTAGCACAGAGACATTATGCACAGCAAATAGGAGAAGTGAGAGGTTTACCACAGCCTTTTGTACAATTTAATGAGCAGTTAATGCACATGTTCTTTTATTCTGTCTTTTTTCACTAGGAAAACAAGCTGGCAGTTATGAGGTTATGGTCTAGAATTTACACCATCAAAGCAGTTCAATATTACTGGATTTTAGCATATTCAGCAAGTTAGGGTAAATGCTACCAGATTCCATTCAGCTTTGAAATGTGATCTGTAAGTATTAAAACATTCCCAAACACACTGGGAAAAATACCTGCACATGTACAACCAGGATGACTATAAAGGGAATCTGTGAACATTTTTACCCCAAAACTCTACTCAACATATAAAATAAATAAATTTTAGAAACACTGCTTGGCTTTGAAGCCCCTGAATGCATGAAATACTTTTCCTAAGAGACCAAATTACTTCAAAGCACTTCTGACACCTTGGACATCTATCCAAATCTTACAAAAGGCATTGGTGGGCTGTTCTTGTTTTCCCCTTTGGCTTGCTACAGAAATCAAGGGCTACTTAGCTGTCTGTAAGCAGGACAACTAGCAAGAATCTAGAGGCATTGAAAAAGCATAGAGAAGAATGGGCTTCAATAAATATAACATTAAATAACACAGATATTTGAATTACAAACATACAGTCTGCATACTCTTAAGTGGTTTGCCTTTAGGGGAATCATCTGACCATAGCTTTCAGCCACTGTGAATTACATCCCCGACAGACATTGGTGGAGAAAAAGTTCCCTGAAAACTGGGCTCAGTCCAGCTACAGGAATTGCAAAAGAATTTTCAAGACATGTGGCTATCCACAGTTAAACACCTTTTTCTTTTCAACTGGTACCTGACAAGATGCACTGAAAAGCTGCCCCAAAGTTTCCTTTGGCAAGCCACTACTTCTCATCAGCCTGAGCTAGGAAATCATTTCCCCCAAGGCCTTTTCAGTCTGGAGGGCTGTGGAGGGGAAGCCCCTGGCCCTTCCTGCAGGATGCAGCTCCCACCAACGCTCGGCCTGAGGCTCCTTTGTCACTAGGTAAGGAAAAGCAGAAATCAAATTAATTCAGGCTCTTGAATGCAAAGCAGAAAACAGCTACCAAAATAAAATCAATAGAACAAAAAAATCAACATCTACATGGAGCACAGGATGATCATGCTGAAGAGATTTCCTTCTGCAGACGTGACAGCTGCCTGGACTGAGGTGCTATTTCAGCAAACATCCTCCCCTCATTGTTTCTGCTTTGGAAGAAAAAACTCTTGTCCTGATTCATGGTCTTCTAATTATACTTCTTTTCTTTTTGCTAAATATTAAGCACAAATAAATCTTAAAAACAGATCCTGATCCCCCCAATACTTGCTTTTCGTGCAATTCATGTGCTGATACCATTGTATACCACATGCAAATTACCATGTGTGGCTCATGGGAACAAAAGCTCTTCTCTCTGGATGACTTTCCAATGTGTGGGTTATTTAAACATGGTTCACTCTGCCTGTAATGCATGTGAAGTGAGAGTTTAACTTCAAACCCATTGCTTTTGTATACTGTTCATCAATCCACTTCCTCTAACTTCAGCAGCTCCTTTCAGTTCACACCAACACAGCTCAGACAGTGGCTGTTGTATCAGGACCCAAACAGTGCAGCACATTGCTTATTTGCTTGTAGAACAGAGAAGTTCTGGTAATCTAGCACTGAAGAGCTGTGCTACAGACCAGAAACATCCACAACTCCTTGTGTAACTGCAATCCTGTGTGTCCTTGCCAATCCATTTCAGTGATGTGGGCAGCCAATGTTCAGTGTACAGAATAAACTGTTAGCCCACATACAGAAAAAAACACATAGAAATCATAATATAAAAATGTGGTTACACTTTGCAAAAATGTTTGTAATTACTGCTTATTTATGGAAATAGGTCACAGCAAAATTTAAAAATTCTATTCAAAAGGCACGAATAAAAATTGCTAAAAAGTGACTTTTGCAAGATTTTAACATTATAAAGCAGCATAATTAGATTCATCTCACAAAATGTAATCAGTTGAACTCCAGAGAAGTATTGAATACTGAAAAAAAATCACCTATAAGAATATATCTTCTCCTTTTCAAAATGCTTTTGCCTTAAGGGAAATGGGTTGCAGTTTCTCATGTCTCAAAAATCCGGGCATCAAAAGAAACAGTCTGCCTCAATTCTACATCCAGTGAATTTCAGGAGATGTGGTCCTTGTGGGAGCATTTCATAACTCCTACAATGGACTCAGCTGAGGAATGCTGGACATCTAAAAGCCAGAGCTGCAATTTTTCTTTTACAGTACTAACAAAACATTTGCAAGTCTCTAGGAGTAGTATTCCAAATCAAAATACCTTTGTAACTACCAAAACAATCAGAAACCACAGTTCCTTTTCAGTAAAGTGCCAAAATGTAAATACAACAGTGCCATGTAAGCTCAGTTATCACACTGCAAATCAAAAACTTTAAACTTGAAAATAACTTAAAATAAGAACATGAAGATCCTTGGTTTGTTCCAAATAACAGCTGGTTACAGATCAGTTTTTAAGTCCTTAAGACACAAAGTCACATAGATAAAGAAGAAGGCAGGGAAATTAGGTTATCAGACTTTCCACAACTAAAGCAATTGATTAAAGCATCATTACTTGTGAGCCTGAAGTATAATCTTAATTCTGCAATAGCAGCTTATGCTAAATACACACGTGTACATTTATATGTACATTTGTATATACAGATAAAATTTGAATATGACATTAGTAGAAACTAATAGATAAATAATATACAAACTTAACTGTAAGGAAGCTCAGTCAAAACAAAGGGTCCTCATTCTGCCTAGTGAAGAGAACATTCAGCTCTGAGTCTGGGTTTACATTAACCCTGTTCAGGAGGAGTAAAGCAGATTTGAAATGAAAGTCTCAATCCTACTCCTGCTCCCTGGTGCTGGTTTGGATGCAGAGCAGTGTTGATGCACATGAACCAGGTTCTTTGCCACCAGCTCTTACCCATGTGCATACCCAGTGTCTTCCAAGCCCTGACAAATACAAATTGGAGCTGCTAATTGAGCATAAACACACTGAAGACATTGAGTGGAGGAGACAAGTCCCAGCTGAGGGGAGGCAGATCTCAGGATGCACACCCTGAGGATGCAGAGGCTCTTGCTGCAGTCTGCTGAGCCCTGCACTGATGGGATCATCCAAGGGCAACCACAACCCCAAGGAGCAGAGGGCAGTGCCAGGGGAGAGAGGCACAGAGGCCTCCTCAGCTCTTGTCTCCTTCCTCCTGCACTTGCTGGTCAAGCACCTGGGTACTGCAGTCATGGCATGACAAGCCTTAATAAATTCACACAGCTGTCTCCACAAGCAAAGAATTTCTACAAAATTCTGAAAAGAACCATTTCTGATGGCAACATTAGCCCTGGGGCAGGCACACATCATAGCAAGTGTGTGCCAGGTAACTCTTCCACAGTGTTTTCACATTTCAAACAGTGAACACCACCACACTTCACCAGCTTCTTTTTACCCAAACCTCACCTTTCTGGAAGAAATGGAATGAGGTGACCACAACACTTCTAGTTCAATTGCCAATTCAAAATTTAGAAAAAAAAAAGGCAACATTAGCAGAAAGTTAATCCAGTCTATTTATACTAAAATAGTGATAAATTATGCTGAAAATAAACAGGTTATATAAAGATCAAAGACAAACATAATTTAATAACATATGTATACATAATTTTACTGTTTGGCAGAGACAAAATACCATCTCTTCTAGGAAGATGTTAACAATAACCCTAATATGAAGTTTTGCACAATACCTTTGGGGAAAAAAAGTAATTAGAAAAATAATTAGGAAAATATTGTAATGGACTGCTGACAATATATACAAGAGACACTGGGGAGAGCTGCAGAAGTATGTACAGCTGAGAAGGACAGGAAGGCAAAGAGCTGAAGGGATAGCTATTAAACCAGATTTATCTTCCCTGTCAAGTTCTACTTTGTAAACTATGAAGTTTTTAAACAAAACATTACCAACAACAAAAATAAACACAACCAAGAACATCTAAGTCAAATACAAGATGGTGGTCTGAGAAAGGAATGTGTTTTCCTAACCTTTTTCAAGTCTCACCTTCCTCTAAGAGAAACTGAGATCTGCCAGGTGTTTACATATTTTGATTTTATAAAATAGTAAGTAAATTGAGACTTTTTTCAAGCATATTGATTCATCTTAGAACTGGATAAAAAGTAGGATATGGATTCCAAGACTAAAATGCAGAGTGTGCTTTGCCATATTCCTGTAACTGTGTGCTCACTTACAAACTCCACTCCTCATTATAAGTATGCTGCCTGTCAATAAAACAGCAACTCTTAAAAGTTGTTAAATCTTTTTGCCAGAGCTCTAAACTGACCCTTAGGAAAGCAAGCATGAGTGTGCTAAGCTCAACCATCTCCACACACAGTTTCTCAAATAAGTGTATCTAAATAAACAATTAGAGCTGCTTCTGATATTCTTCAAATAAAATAATTAGGCCCATTTTTGGTATTCTAATTTTCTACTGTGAGGCACTGAAGTCAGCAAGCCTTCATTTAATTCCCCAGCAATATTCCCCCAATTATTTTTTTTTTCCTCACAATTCTGGCCCTATTTTTCCATGCCCTCTCCTGATGGAGGAAGGCTCTTCTCACAGGGAAAAATGAAAACTAATTTCAAACAGTAAGCAATTTTTTTAATATGTGAAATTACCAAAAAAACCCACCAAACAAGGGATGTGTTTTCTTGTAAGAAAAACACATCTACTGGGGTCCAGGTGAAATAGCTGCACACTGACAACTGGTACATTTTACAGAAAACCAGACATTCCTGTCCCAGCCTGAAAACCAAAGAAGCTGAGAACTTTCAACTCAAAATTAAACTGCATTCGTGGTTAGCAGCAATGACATCAGCTGTTTAACTGTTTTGTGGAGTTTCAGAACTACTTTTGGAGGAAAAATCCTCACAAAATAAAAATGCACTACATTTTGAAAATCCCATTCCTTTAAAATTATTCAGGGTATCTATTTGGGAATGTGTTGTTACACCAAGGGCACATTTAAACAAATGCACCAAGCCTCCATTAAAACCAAAAGATAAAATTCATAGTAAAAGTCTAACTTATACATAAGCATCATGTTCAGAATAGAAAGATGCGTATTATTTAACTAATACTCCCCCCACCCAAAACCCAAAAAAAGCTCTTCCTCCCTGAACAGAAGCTGTTTCTTTAACAGCCTGTTTTGCTTTGAAGCATATTCTGCTGTCACTGTGCTGTTCTCAGAACACTGGAGTTAACTCACCAAATACAAAAAACAGCCTGAGATAGTTTTCCTTTTAAAGTCAGAACTTTCCTGCTGACCTGAACATGCAATGTCCATTACTAATGCCCTTAAAATTTGCCTTGATTTCCAGCCATACAGAACAGGTATTTTCTCCTACTTTCAGCAGACAACCAGACTTATCTGCTGCCAAAGCAGCCCCTGCCCTGTCCCTGCCACCACCTGTCCCTCTGCAGAGACACCCCACAGCCACAGGGCCCTTCTGCCTCCAGCCAAGGCTCCTCAGGGCAGGGACAGCACAGGCCAGGCCACCAAGGTGACACCAAGAGTCCTGACAGACCGTTCATACTTCACATCAAACTAGAAAGGAGGACAGGAAAAAAGGCTCCTGTCTGTCACTTCTGATGATGGTGCATTCTGGAACACTACCAAAACTAGTTCTATGTGTATTTTAAAGCATCCTAGACTAAGACAGTCCTGAAAGACTTACTGATCTGAAAATGAATAGCTGAGATGAGGTTCTTAAAGTATTCTTTATTAATATCATTAGAAGTTGCAGAAACAACTTTCTTGTAATATAAAGGCACAGGGAGACAGTTTTGATAAAGTATTCCAAACAAACAGTAACTTACAGTACAAAAGGACAATTTTAATGCACATACAAACCCCAAACATCTCATTCAAAAATATTTCACCATGTTCATCAATAATAATGGGCAATGACTAAAAATATAAATTGTTATTGTACAATAAATATCTGACAGGTGCAAATGGAACAAGATTTATTGCTCTCCACAATGTTTTCCCTGTAGTGTTTTTGTTGTAGTGGGGGGTTTTGGGGTTTATTATCCTTTAACTTCCAAGTTCCTTTTACAAGTGGCTTTAGTAACTTGTTTCTGGAGGGACTAAACCCCAAACAAAATCTAAGAGAACATTCTGACAGTTACAGAACTGTCTCAAGTAGTAACCAAAACTGGCAGTGTTTGTTCCTTTCACAATTTTAACAATCACAGTCTACTCTCTCTTTGGGAAATGTGGTAGATGTTTATAAATCAACTGTAGTGGTAAGTCAAGGCTTTTATGGTAGGATGGTAGTGATGCCTTGAGAGGGTACCTAGAACAGAGGCTAGACAGTGTTAAAGGAATAAAGCAGGGATTTATGAAAAGGCCTTCAAAGGATACACCTTGGGCAGTACAAGTGGCTCCACCCAGCATGGACACCTGGCCAAGAGTTTTCAACTTTTCTAAGTTTTGGTCCATTTACTTACTGGGGTTAATTGTCCAATTACAGCTCCAGGTTATGCAGTCCCATCCTCCCAGACTGCTCTCCTGAATTCCTTGTTGTTTACACTTTTTTGGGCCTGAAGCTGCAAGGGTGTCCTTGGTTCTTGGGCTGGAAAAGGATTGTTCTGTCTAACTAAACTGTGAAGAGAACTTGCTAACACTTTATATGAAGCTCAGAGTTATATACTAATGCAGTACAGAGTCTGGAAAATATGAAAGCTAAAACTTAAGGCATCAGTAGTACCTAGTCTGAGGGTTAGTCTATTTTCTTCAAATACAAGGATTTATGAAGAAAAGTAACATGAATATTCTCCAACAGCTTGTGCCAGAACAAGCACATAAAATTGTTCAAATGAGGGAAAAAATTAAAAGCTGTACTGGGCATTCTAACTTCAGAAAACAGGACAAGGGACTGGGAACAGATAAGACTACAGAAGCAATGATGATATAAGAGTGAGAATTTCCAATTCTAAAATATCATTAATCACAGAATCTTTAAAGTTGGAAAAGACCTTTAAGATCATTAAGTCCAACCAGCAACCCAGCACCACCACCATGTTCACCATTAAACTGTGTCCTCAAAATACAGTGACCTAAGAAATCCAAGAGCACTCTGCATCTCTGTGTGGCTCCACTCTGAGCTTTGAGAAAGGAGGGCAAGTCAGTGAGTTTGCCATTTTCCTCACCTGCTGAACAATTTCCTTCAGGCTTTGATGTGGTACAGAAGGCAGAGCAGCTCTGCTCTTGGAAGTAGCACACCATACCTTGATCAGAATTAAATTTACCTTGTATAAAATAGTGTTTTATAGACACATTTAAGAAATATTAGTCTCCTTCATTACTGTTACCAGAAGTAATATGCACACATTTCCTAAGAGCATCTTTGTATAAACAAGATTTCAGGAAAATTAAACATAGTAGTTGTAAAAAAAAAGCAAAACCAAAAACTGAGGAGTAAGCTTTCAAGTGAGTTCTTGTAGCAGTAACTGAGGCATTTATAAAAACTGTGATTCATGAGAACAACTCCATATTTACACAAACCTCAACAAGTCAATTTCAACTGTACTGGGAATAGTCAAACTTAGCTCAAGAAAAGGTACCTAGAGTGAGTACAGCTTACTGGTAAACCAAAAGATGAATATTCAGAGAATTCCATTCAACACACTGGGCAAGGATGTAAAACAAACTGCTAACTTGCTTGACATTATTATTCAAATGAAGGTTTTCTCTAGCACAAGTACACAGTTTTAGAAGTTCTTCAGAAAGTAATCAAGGACCATCAAAATCTGAATTTTGAAAATCATTAGCTTCACTACAGTATAGCATTCTTTGTTTACTGTATGTTCAAAAACTAATAAACAAAACCATTTTCTCTGGCTTATACTTAAACTACACCCGATTAGTAATTTTTTATTTTTAGTCAATCTTCTATCCCCAATTTAAATTAACACAGATCTTTTTACTGTAGTGTCTTTCCAATTTTCAAATTATCTCTGCTAAAAATAAGAGTTTGCTCATACCATGATTTCCTGTCAAACAGCCATGTGTATATACTGGCATGAAGGGTAAGTTTTGTACAATAGTTACATTAAGTGATATTTCCAATAGCAGAACCACAGAAGACATTAAATGAATGTTAGTTCAAGTGAGATTTGAGCTTATAATGATCTTAAAAAAACAAACCACAATGTCTAAGCATAGTAAAATACAGTGTAAAACCCCCTAAAATCAGACAGTAAACTCTGGAATCCTGCACTCACAGTAGGAATGTTCTGCACAGCATTATTATGAAAGCCTGTTCAGTTTGAAACAATGCAGACAGCTAGGTTTACCTGGATGTAAATGCCACTTCAAGGTGTTTAAACAAACACAAAAATGAGACAATGATGTCAGGAAAAAGGCCTTTAAAACAGGCCAGCAGTCTAACTTGACTTTCCAAGTAAGAACATCAGTTTCACAAAACTGTGACACTAATGCAGTTTTAGGTAAAGTACCCTTTGACACACAAGCTGTCAATTAAGCTATCACAGTCTTTTGTGACCTACTCCCTTTTCAACAGTTAGGGAGGACAGTCAATAGTTGCTCAAGTTTTAATTCAGTAAGTACCTTGTTTGTTTGCAAAGGAACATTATAACACCATAAAATTCTATTTTTACAGTATTTAGAAAACTGATAAACTAGGTTTTTTTATTCTCTCTTTTTAACAGATGAGTCCAAAACTTCTGTTTTCTACGTGTCTTTGCAATAGTGTTTTAGCCAGTGTTGCAAAAGAATTTCACTGGGGACTACCTCACGTTGTTACTGAGTTGTGCAAGGTATTCCCGGAGCTCCTTGGCAGCCTGGAATCGGCCGTATCTCTTCTTTGGGTTGGCACACTCATCCAGCAGGGCCTCCAGGCGCCCCTCTTTGGCAATCTCAGCTGGGGGGTCGTGCAGGAGCCCCCCCGAGGTGCCCCTCCACGTGGCGTGTCTGGACAAAAGGTTCTGACAAATGGCATAATAGTTGTGGTCCACAGTGACACGAGCACAAAGAATCTCCTTAGAGAAGGACAGACAAGCTTCTTTATCACAGTCATCGAACTTGCTCTCGTACCACACGTCCCAGTTCTCAGGTTTATCTGTGAAATGCAAGGAGACAGTAAAACAAGTGAGAGAGGGGAGCAAAGAGCACATGTGTGTCTGAATACAATCAGAAGCTCAATCCACAGCAAACTGGTAATATTTAAACTAAAAACCAGTTTTGTTTAGATAAACTCAAATGCTGGAGCCTAAAATTGCATCTGACAGTCTGATACATCCTTTTGCTGAAATGGTCCTGGCAAAACAAAAAATAAAGGAAAGAAAGAGGGCAAAACAGATAGCAAAGAGAGGGCAAGAAAAAAAGCAGCACAGTAAACACATGAAATCTACATTCACACATACCCAGAGGAAAAAATGTAGCATGAGCAAGTTGAAGAGAACAATCCAGAGCCAAAGCTGAGAGAAAAGCAAACAAGCAACATGATTTATTTTAGCAACATAGATTTGGGTTCTCCAGTTGCCCTGGAAACTACTGCTAGCAAGTGGCCTACCAAAGACTAAAACAACATTGCAAAGTAACTGCTCTGAACTTCTGAAACTTTATCTTCTCTTACTTTCGACATGGCAGTAACCAGAAAGAATATAAAAAAGCAGATACATTACTTATAATCTTTGAAAAAAGTAAAATTCAACAAGGCAAATGGCATTTATGTACATGTACAAACTCTTCTCCTTGTCATAGCTTTCTTTAACTTAAAACCTGATTTAGGTAAAATACCTCATGCAGTAATAATACTTAAAAGGTTACTAAGTGTGAGCTGTCCTGAGTTCTTACTACTTTTAGAAAACTTTCATCAAAAGTTTCCAGACTACTGCCAGCTTTGAGAAGAAGTCCTTATCATGGAGTCCCACAGTTTTGCAGATCTCTCTTAGCAGTGTGAGGTACAAACAAAAATTAATCTGTGCTTGGCAGTCTCTGAGCTGATTTATTGGTCTTCTCACAGCACACTGAGAGTCAGTTTAGGATAAGAAAGAGTACTGAAGGATGACAGCTAAAACTGTAAAAACATGATGTAAGATCTGTAGAATTAACAGCAAATTCAATGTGGAAAAAAACAGCCAGCAAAGGAGAATAGGAAAAAAGGGCTACAGCAAACTCAAGTATGACATCCCACACAGAGTACCATTAGGTATTACTGTACAGTGCAACTGGATAGAATGTACATATTGAAATATCTAAACAGGCATATTGATCACTCTGGACAGAGAGTGTCTTATAGAACTTTCCCAAAGATTCATGAAATCAGTATTAAATGTTAACCATGACACAAGTTTATACAAAGACTAAGGATTTTCTCATGTCCTCTTTTGTTTTCTGTGCTTTGATTGTTAGATCATAAATCACATCAAAAGCCTGGTTGAGACAACAGATGGGACACTTGCAGCAATCAGGTTCTGCAAGGAGCTACTCACTCCTAATCCACGAACGTATCAACATTTTCAGAGCTCATGTGAACATCTTTCTGCCTGAGCAATTCAGACAGACTCCAAAAATGAAAGTCTTCAGTAATATTATTTTAAGAGGGAGGGAAAGGAATGAAAGAGAAAGGAATAGAAGGAAGGGAAAGGGTTCTATATTATAAGTACTGGATATTCAATATATATGAAAAGGTTTCCTTGGTAGGCTCATAAAGTTTTAATCTAAGCTGCTTGAGAACATATAATAAATCTAACAAAAACCAGAACCAAACAACCCCAAAACACACTTCCTTGTAGAAAGGTGTGTGGGTAGAAAAACCCAGTGCAAAAGTTAACTCCACAGCACAACATATGAAGCCTATTTGCAAAGCTTAAAAAACTGGAATCACTTGGCCTGTTGCCATGAACTTCTGCGGAATCCAGAGTTTCATGTTCAGTGTCTCCAGCCCTTAGGTCTGTAAGTTTTCCTTATAAGCTCAAAAAGAATATAAACCTATGTGATGCCACTTTGTCAAACACCTCTCCTGCTGCCACTGCTTTGAGCTTTTACAGCTGACAGAAAGAAAATTAATTAGGGAACAGTACTGGAATTACCCATTCCTTCAGTTCCATTATTACAGAGAACAACGGGAAGCAAAGTCAAGCTACGGGACTGAGGCATAGCAGGCACTAATGCTGTTTGTCATTCACAGAAAGTAGAATTCCCAAGACTTGCATTGTGACATAGGTGCTTGAAAAGACAAAATAAACCTTTCTCTCTTAGCTAAGGTGGACAAGACAGCCAGGCTGCTTATCTATGTGTCTATCCACCTGTCCAAACACACCCAGCACCAACACCCTCTGTTCCCACCCCCACCTCTTCCTTTATGCACGTTTACAGTACTTTAAGTGTCCAGGTATGCTCAACAGTTCATGAAATTGACAAATTGGTCAAGCTAATTAGTAGTCTAATTGCAGAAGAAAGCTAATTAGTTTGTTAATTAGTAGTCTAGTTGTAAAGCAAACAAAATATGTATTTAGCAACAAATTTAACCACACACTTAAAATATTGCAGAGAAAGAAATGAGACACACAGGGTGAAGGGAATGAAAGAATACACTTACTCTGTCTGATCAACCTTTTGTCTGCCACCAGAACGTTTTCTGCATCTACAATGATAACTTTCCCATCTCTTGGTCCCACTGCAAAGTTGTCAAAGCTGACATCGAGGAGGTAGAGTGCAAATTCAAAGTCATTATTTGTCAGCTGCTCAGCTATTTCCATTAATTGCCAGGCCAGATCCACTCGTTTCTCCCATGGTGCATTGAAGTAACTCCACAGCTCTTCTCCCACGTAATTGACAGCCACCATTCTTCCACATGCTCCCAAGTACTTTGCAAATGGCCAACCCTCGTCAGATGGAAAACTCTGTATATAAAAAATTTAGAATTTTTAATTAGTACAAAACACCTTAGGTTTTAAAAGGCTTTTCAATAAAGCTTAGAAGAGAAAGCTGCAAATAGCCATCAACACAACAATCCATATATTTCTAAGTTTTGAAGGGAAAGGGAAAAACAATACAAAATGTATTTTTGTAACCAAGAGGCCTTGCTGGACTAATGCAGGGAAAAAGTTGGATAACCTAAAACAAACCATAACCCATATCTAGCTTTCCATCTATACACACACACACTCACATGTATTTACACACACAATTTCACCATCTTTTTCTCTTGGTGTTTTATTACACATCTGTTGGCATAATGCAAGTGTATTTCCCATCAAAATATTTTTGCATTTGATCTTTTAATTAAAAGGAGTTCTTTTAATAACCTAAAGAAAACAAACTCTACAAAGTGGCACCTCCTTCTCTCCATCACCCTTCCATTTTCCCAGTTGATGGGATTTCTTTGAGGTTTCTTAATTTTCTAGTACACCTTAACAGTCTCTTGATTAACTGCTACATATATACTGTGTTTATTACAGACAGCCACGTAACATTTTTATCAGCTGTAGAATCTGTCTCCAACAGCCCCTTTCTTGGAAGTTAACATAAGAGACTGAATAGAAATGACACGCTACTAGAAATTACAAAAAAAAGCCACAACACACCAGCATGGTCTTCCTAATTCAGCTGTGCTGAATGTGCCCTAGGACTGCAATATGAACAGACAAGCACTTAAAAGGTATCCTCCAAACTACAGAGGAATGCTGGATAGGAAGGCAACAGGAAGAAAACACAAAAGCACTGATTTAAGAAACCCCAAATTTAGAGAAGTGAGCACTCTAAGACCATGATGTACACCACTTTTAACTATTAGGAGATACCAGCAGGTGCCCATGCTCCTTCCTCATGTTCTGCCTTGCTGTGGTGTCACCAGACACCACCCATGATCAATTCTGCAGTGATGAGGTAGCAAAGGTTTTACCACAGCTAGGGTGACCAGCATGGTGGGTTTCAGGGTGAATGAAAGCCTTGTACCTTCTGGAACCTATGATGGCAGAAAACATTTACTGTCACCTGGGGAAAGAGACTGGAAGGAAACACACCATGCAGAACAGGTCTGAACTACAAGACTGTGCAGAGAAGAGGTGCCTAGCATAACCAACTTTGTCTATATAGTACACTTGAAGAAACTAAAATAATAACTAATATACCTAACTTACAGTCTCTGTTGGTTTTATGGCAAAAGCTATGAAGCTGCTCTCTAAGGTGGCAAACCTTAGAAGACAATTTCTGGGTAAGTAACCATGTTTTACCACTACAAAGAACCACCTTTCTTGGCTGGGCAAAAGGACATCAGAGCCATCTTGATAACAGAATAGGTTCTAAGTTTTTGACATGTCTGCATGTCTGATAAAAACTCTATTTTTATCATGTTCTACTCACATAAGCAGAACAGGTTGTGATAAATCCTGAGGATATTATGAACTAATTTGACAGGTTTGAGAGCAGTATGGTATTTTCAAGCTGTGATACCATGTAACTCAGCAGAAGGGAAGACATTATCCAGCCTCCAGGCTTATTTACCTGCAGGATTCAGGGCAATTAATGAAGGTAGAAGTACAGCCAAATAGCCACCAGTTCAGGTCAAGTCAAGTGTCACAGTCCACAGTTAAGAGGCACTGGGGATTTTTTTCACTTGTTTTGTGGTTAACAAAATAACCTTCCAACAACTGAAGTATGTGCTAATTCAGTCTTTCTTACTTATTCTGAACCAACTATATAACAGAAACATGGCTGTGGCATCAGTAAATGTCACCCAGAGGTATTTCAGGTGCATTTATTCTGACTGTATTCAGTCCTGGACCAAAACAAAACAAGAAGCAAATAGGTTTTGCCCATCAAATGAAATTATTTGTTTAACCTACATCATATAAAGTTCTCTTTAAATTGGAGAAAAGTTACCTGATTACATTTCCTGATAAACACAAGCTTAACTAATTTCACCAACTGTGCATGACATTTTTATATTGCTGCATTTTATCAGCACTCAATTCAATGATGCTTAAATATTTTTATTTAAATATTACTTTGGACCACCCCACTCCTTTTCTTTTCCACAGCTCTCTTTTTCTACATCCCAGTCCCACCCTGCTTATGACTTTGCCTCCTTTTTCAAACACAAATGCAACCACAAATAGTTGAACCTGGCAAAGAAGGTGCTACCACTGGAAACACAGGTGTCCCTCCCTTCCAACCCACCAAGCACACTCATTTCAATCCCCTGCACATCCTCGGGAAAGCAAGGCTTGTATTTGCTGGGCTGGTGCTCCCTTGGCTCAGACTGATCCATACCACATCACCACCTCGTGCTAGGATGCACTGCTGAGAGGAAAATAGAAGGCCTCAACAGCTGGGTGCAGCAGAGGGAAGGAGTAAGAGGACATTTCCCTTCCAGCAGCAGCAGGGATTTATGTCACGGATTAAACTGATGTTCAAAGTACAGCGTTAGTCAGTGATCTTCCAAACACATCTATTATGCTTCCTGCACTGTGTACACTGAATTTCACTGCAGTCAAGAAATCCTAGCAGCCTGGTTTATTCAGAAGTGCACACCTTCGTGTCAGCAGCAGAATATCTGCATGCCATGCTGTAACAGATATATTTATAACGCTGTGGCAATAAAAACATCTTTTGACAACAGGAGTGCAGGGAATCCTGCCAAGGTCTGCACATGTACAAACAACATCTCTGCTTTGGCTCCCTTCCAACTGGCATGTAACAGCCACATCTACACTTCATTACCCAAGTCAGTAGCGGAAGAAGGGGATAAAAATATGTACAAGTGCCTCATTCAGTAGTTTTTATATTCACTTCGTGAATTTGACAAGAATATTAATTGAAGTGCAGATCTCTTGTCTTTGCAAGCAGTAGTTTGTAACTTTTTGTACTATTCTATTTTGAAAGCTGTTTTCTAAGAGGAAACTGCAGCTAACTTGAAAAGGATTTTTTGGTTCATGTATTAAAATTTTGAAAGCCAGTAAGAAATGAAAACAAATTTATATGATTAATGAACACGTTTTCCATGAACAAGTTGCATTTAGAAACAAAAAGCTTCTTACATCACTGTCAAAAATCTGATTTCTGGGGAATAATACCTAACTTTATGTTTTATTTTAGTAGTCAGCATATTTAATTAGATAATTTTGTAATTGAATATGCTATTTTCAGACTTAAAAACCTGCATTTGACAATCAAATTAAAAACTAAGCTCTTGTTCAAAACCAGAAACAGCTGTTTGACAAAAGAATCTGATCCTGATGCACCCACTCACATTTTATCTGTGAACATACACACAAATGCCAGGGAAACCGTAGACAAACTTTTTGAAGTGTTTTAAAATAAAGTAATGCATATGAAAATCTAAAAACAGGTAGCTTAGTAAGATTTCCCTCATTAACATTGTTATGTTTCTGTATTCAGAGAAATATGTATAATCTCACAGAAACATGGAAAACAGTGAAGATGCCAAAAACTTCTGCTACCTCCATTCCCAGTGACATAACCCCATAACATATTTATATGTTTATATATACATATATAGTGTAACTCCAAGATATCTCTCTAAGCAAGGCTTAAAAACCTAAACAAACCCTGTCAAAGGGACAAGGGACATGCTGTTCCTGAAAGAATAATACTGCATTTATACCTTTAAAAAATACACTGTGGTCTCAGAATAAATATTAAGAATTAACAGAGCGAATTTATCTCTTCACTGAAGCACAAAATATACAATCAGTGCACTTGTCTTCCTCACTTCCATCTGTCTTAACCTGAGATTATACACAAATGTGCCAGTGCTTTTTGTTCAGAGCTGTGAATTAGATCAGGCAGTGAAGACTCACCAGCTTGCAGCTGATAAGGCCTATTGTATTCTGCAGTAACACAAATCCCCCTTGAATTAAACACTTAAAAGAATATTAGTTTATCATAATGAAGCATATAATTTATCCTCGTAATCAAGACCAAAAAGCCAAACCAGTTTAAGTAACAACTGACATTTCTGTTGTTAAAAAACATGCTTTTTATTTTCAAAACCATTCCAGAAGATGCTGTATTTGTCACATCCCATGTTTGCATAAAGTGAATTCCAGCTCAGAAAAAAACACCTCAGATAAAACCCGTCCAAACAAAGAGCTACAACTTATATGTGAAGAAATTTTAAAAAACCACAAACAGAGCAGGGACTTGTCTCCAAAGCACCCTGAGGAACTGCATGGCAAAATGACCTCCTCACTGAATCATCCTGCTGAACTGCATCTGCCCAGGCACCAAGGGGCAGGGCAAGGAGAATTCAAATAACATGATCTTCCTCAAAAGGAAAATTAGTTCTCTCTCAGAGTAATGCTGATTCTGCAGCGTAAACAAAAGTAGCACTTTTATTAACCACCAAGGCAAATAAGCAAAGCTCTGGAGCCGTGAAGAGCTGGAGAGCAGATTTCACAATTATGTTTTTGGATCAAAGGAGTTACAAAGCACAGTCTAAACACAGATGCCTCCTTTTGTCAGGAACCAATCTGCATTCTGGAAGACACATATTCAAATGGTTTTCTGAATGCTAATGAGTACAATGAAAACCATGTAATTCCAACTATATGCCACAGCATTTGACATTTACCTAGAACTCCCACAGAACTTACACATATATAGGCTATGCACACAGCATGGATTTCATTGATATTGATTGATATTAACTCCAGATACTGGTGTTCCCATTGAAACCATGGTTTTGTTAATTTATTTGACTTTTGTTCAAGTTTGAGTACATTTCAACCAGTTACTACATATAATTCATGCCAACAGGAGGCTCATCCCAAGCTTGACACACTATAGAACAAAAATACACAAAACTCTTAAATACGCAGTTGTTAAGATGAACACTTCAGCTGTAAAAGTTTTATTTCACAACATCAGCAGAGACATGCCTCTTTTCCAAATAAATTAATAAACAATGATTAAACTCGAGAGGCATAGTAAAGAGAATTTAGTATCATTATTGGCTGTCACCTGTTCAAATTGGTTTCCAGTTCATAAAAGTTTTTTCAGATTAAATTTGCAACAGATGCAAATAATCACTGTGTATTTACTTCTCATCAGTAATGAGCCTGGAATATATCACTGTAAAGGAGTCCTAGCAGAGATGGCCTCATTTTTGAAGTTACTTTGCAAAGCTGGAGTCTAAAACACAGCCTCAATTACTTAATTCAGGGAAGTAAAACACAACTTCCCCCGTACATCTGACATACCAGAACAACACTGGTACTGCAAGGTTTCTAATGTGCGGTAACAAACTTTTCTTCTGTGACTGAAAACTGCAAGAGTGAGAATTTCTCAAGAGAATGTCTATTTAGGTCTGTATAGTGACTTCTTAGCAGCCTTTAAATTCAGACAGCCATTCATCATAATATACACCCACAATAACTTAAATAATTTCTAGACTATTTTAAAATATCCCTTATAATTCACCCTACATGTTTTCACTCTAGGGAACTTCCACTATGAAAGAAGGATGAAAGTAGTTTTGATAACTCAAGGAACATAATTAAATATGACAGTGAACATGACAAGTACAAGCCAGTTCTAGTCTAATATGTACAGTCATATGTCACTGCAAAAAATGATTCTTCAGTTTTCAATACAACCCCATCAGTGGAACATTCCTGTAACACGAGACCACTCAATTTTAATTCAACAAAGAACCAATTTTTCGTTCCTTTTAAAAAGGTTCACAATGGAAATTCAGTCTATCAAAATCCTAGCATCTGTATGAGCCAGGACTCAAATAACACAAGTCCAGCCAAGGACATGTCAGGTAGTGCAGATACCACCTTGAATCTGCTACTTCATTTATGGCATCAGAATAACAGAACAGAAACACCAAATTCAGTAATGAAGAAATTTTAAAGGGTACCAAATATTAAAACTGACTTGCCATTCCATATTCTACCAATGTATTTAGAATAGAACTACAGAAAATAACTTATGATTAGAAGAGTATGTACAAAAAAAATTGAAAAGAGGAACTTGCCCATTTACTTATGTATGGATCAGCAAAAAGATTCTGTGGAACATTTGGCTAAATTGCCACTTTGAGTGAATTCTGTGCAAGAAATTGTTTCAAATTGATCAGCTGAAGTTTTAATATATGTTTACCAGATGTCAACTATTGCTCTTCCCATAACAAAACCAAACAGAAAGCCCAACGAGGACATGTAGAGAAACCAGAAGTATTTTAGGTTATGTGGCAACAGACTGTTCATGCAAAGTAATTATACCAGGAATAGAGATACAGCTGTTGGGTTTGTTTTGTTTTGCTTTTTCCCCACAAGGAATAAGAATGATCAGAAGTTGTGAGAAAAATAAAGTCATTAAGCTTAAGCATTTCGAAAGCTAAAACCATATCTGAGGGAGGGGCAATGATTTACAATCTATTAA
The DNA here is from genome assembly GCA_013400575.1 of Peucedramus taeniatus. Lineage (NCBI taxonomy): Eukaryota > Metazoa > Chordata > Aves > Passeriformes > Fringillidae > Peucedramus > Peucedramus taeniatus. The sequence continues at coordinate 132,503 of WBNO01004494.1, forward strand.
AAATGCAGAAATACTGCTATTTGGCACATAGAGATTGGCATTCCTCTTAGAGAAATAAAAGTCCTTGAGACTTGTAATTTACATACAAGACACAAATGTTCACCATCACTCTTTGAAGAATGTTCATTTAAACAGGTTGTTAAAAGCTACAGCTCGAGACAAAGTTGCATTAATGCACTCTGGATTTAATTGACAGATACCTTCTATAGTTTGAAAAAATCTTCATTACATGCAAGCATTTTATTTTAATTGCAAAGTATATGTGCAAATTCCAAGTTTACTTTGTGTGCCAGTCTATTTTTTTCCACAGTGGCTGGTATGGGTCTGTGTTTTGGATTTGTGCTGGAAATGGCACTGGTCATTCAGGGATGTTTCAGTTATTGCTGTGCAGTGATTACACAGAGCCAAGATCTTTTCTGCTCACACCCCACCACCAGCCAGGGGAATGGGGTGCACAAGAAGCTGGGAGGGGACACAGTCAGGACAGCTGACCCCAGCTGATCCAAGGAATATTCTATTCCAGATGGCATCATGGTCAGCATGTGAGGCTGGGGGAAGGAGAAGAAAGGACACACATCCAGAGTGACAGCGTTTGTCTTCCCAAGTCACCATCCCATATGATGGAGCCCTGCTGTCCTGGCAATGGCTGAGCACCTGCCTGCCCATGGGAATTGCTGAATGAATCCCTTGTTTGGCTTTGCTCTCCTTACTAAACCACCTTGGTCTCCACACACAAGTTTTCTCACTTCTGCTCTGCCAGTTCTCTCCCCCACCCCAGTGTGAAGGGAGGGAGCTGCGTGGGGCTGAGTTCCCAGCTGGAGTTAAATCACAACACTCTGAAAACAAAGCAAACATAACTGACATTTCCATATGGCATCTGGCAATACTGTAAACCAACACCACAGCCAACACAAAGGCAAGAGGGTTGCAAGACCGAGGGTTGCAAGATCAGCTCTAAATGCACTTTTGCCAAAACAATTTATAAATCCTGTATTTCAGTTTTCCCAGTATAAATGTAAACTGTCTTTTCAGGTAAGCATAAGATCTTTGTAAAAATACAACCACCTTACCAAAAAACAACTTTGTTATCAAGAAACAATTTCTTATTTCAGCAGTCTTGAGTCACATTGTACTTCCCCTCACTCCGACAACAAGGATTTGGGGCATTGTTGTTTTTTCATGTCTAAGTAGGAAACTTACAACTTCGCCACTGGCAGAATGTGTCGGACACGGCGTGGCTGCACACCAGGGCTCACAGCACGGCCACAGTGGCACCACAGCAGCAGCTCAGAACTGTCACCCAAACTGCCAGGAGATTGTCACAGCACCTCCAAAGAGGAAACCTGGAGGCTGACACAGATCAATGCAGGAGCTCTATGAAAAATGAGGTATCACACCTTTCAGTTCTATCAACAGTAAGTTTATGTTCCAGCTTGCAAGTGAAGATAAAAATTAACCAAGTTAGTTGATGAATTTAAATAACATCCACTATTTAAAATGTTGAAAATATTTCAAAAACTTTCTCCACTACATCTATTTTACAAGAAAAACTAGAAGTTGGGTGGTTTATAGAAAGTCACAGGACAAGGATAAATCTGCTTACATCCACAATGCTTCTCTGAATAGTCACACTGCACTCAGTCTCTAATCCATGCTATTTTTTTCAATTTTTCTCTTTCTTGCTAAGGCAACTTCAAGTTGCCCATCTTTGCAAGTGTTTGATGCACACCATCATATTCAGTTAGAACTAGAATGCCATGCATACATCCTATACTCCAGGTGATTCCCATATAAAACACTCTATCATTGAATGAGTTGAAACAGCAGCAAGTTTTCTTGTTGCTTTTGTCCAAATAAGCTGTTCATGCCTATATGAAATACTGGTTTAGATGTAGCATTTTGATTACAAATCCGACCTTATTCTACAAAAAAGTATTAATCTTTATTGCAGAAAACAACTATTAGGATGGGAGATGAAAAAACCCCAAACCTATCAGAAGTTAAATCTTTAGCATGTAAGTTCTTTGGTGTTAATGTGAATCCAGATGAAAACTGTGAAGGGATTTAATTAGTGAGCAGTTTAGCAAGATTCTACAGAAGAAAAAATAGTATTTTAACACCCAAAAAAATATGTAAAGTGTACTTGAACAATACTGCAGCTGTCATTCCATTTGTTTAACAAATTAAAATGGCAAAAGGGGCTGAGTTCTTCCCCCAGTACACCTACACAATAAATAAGTGCAAACAAACAAGGTTAACAAGAAAGTTATAAAAAAATACAAATAGCGAGTTAGGATTACAACATGTAATCTGTACTAAATTGTGCAGTGTTATACTTCTGATACAAATCCCTGGACAGTAATATCATGCTATGGGTTAAAGCCCCGCCTGAAAAATTCCCACAGCAGAAGCTGTAAATCACTTGTGATGATTCGGTTCACAAGCAACACCACTTCAGGAATAATCCATACTCCTCACAGGCTCCAAGCTAGAATCCCAGTCTCTGATGAAAAGCCTCAAAATCCATAAATTTAGGCTCTTTTAGACCACTACAGTGAATTTTCTATTATAAATGAAAGACCAAGCTTTGAATTCCTACTAAATTGCCTATTTACATTTGTCTGCAGCACAATTAAGCAACACAGAACTTGCATGCACTGTACACCAAGAGTTTAGACATCATCTCCACTGTTATGAATAACAGTGCTCAGTCACTGTAGTATTCCATGAAAGGCTCAAGGCAAAAACAAGCAATATTTTCCCTTGTGCCATCTTGGTGACAGCATGAGTTAAATGCATCAATTTATTGATTGCTTTATTTTAAATTAAAATCTGATTTTCATACGACATCATGCAGGTTTCTTTTCTTGGAAGCAGCTGATTTTTAAAACAAGCCTACAAGCTTCACTCCCATAGCACTACCTGCCTTCATCAATACTGCAGAAACTACACCATAAAATGTTTTACAAATGTTATGTACAAACATCCTTCTCAGTAGTCAATTATCAATTCTAGAAAGTAACCACCTCTCAAGAGTGTCTGGCATGTTGCTGTTGCAAGAGCTGCAGAACACAGAATTACCCATTCCTTACATGTTTCTCAGATGGAGACTAAACCTGGAGTACTATGAAATGGGAAGAGATCATACAGATTCACATACTTGACATATTTCATTCCTAATTGAGGGACAGTCTTCAAACCTCGAGTACCCAATACCAAAGTTAATTAACACTCTTCTGGAGAAACCACTAGGAGTGTTTAAGCACACGAAACTGGCTTGAACCTCCCCAGAAATATTGTCCAAGATATGCTAAAACATCAAAATTTGACTCTATGAAGCACTTTTGATCTGTTAAAAGGCAACAGACTTGCTCTACTTCTCTCTGAACTGCTAAAGGCTGCTTCACTTCCCACGAATTTGACCTGCCCTGCTCTCAGCTGCACCCTTGCTAAGATAAATGTCGAGCAGAGTGCCCAAGTCCACCCAAGATTTTCTTCTCAACAAATTTGTTTGACAGTCTCAGGATTCATCTACAGTTCATCAAGAATCTGAGAAGAATCAAGGCTCCTCGTCAACCCCCTGGCCACCATTTATGATCCAGCCCATTACAGTAAATGCCACAAGTGTGCCATACCCTTTGCCTGTAAAGAATTATGAAGAAACACAGCTGTTCTCTGGCCGTTGAGGTCTACACTCAGTATGTTGGAACCACTGCTCAAAACCCAAAAAGTAAGCTGGATCAGCCAAAACAAATCACTTCTCAACCAATTTCCAAATATACTCAGCAGAGCAAAGCAGTTTTGATTTTCTTACTTAAGTAGAGTTTCCTTACTATGCTCAGAAGGGAACTTCACAGTAAAATGGGAGACTTACTGTACCCTCCAGTCTGCTGAGAAGCAAACTGGAAATACACTTTTAAAACAAAACTAAAGAGCTGTACATGAAGAGACTGAAGGGCAGAGGGCAAACTACCGAAAAACATATTTGTAATTAAGTTCATAAATTGATTTTCTAGAAATTAGTCAGTAGATGAACTTTCTGGAAGGTAAAGCCTGCAGCACTGCTTTTTGAGCATTTCTTGGCCTCTCACTAGAGGGAACAGCAGATGTTAATAGTAATCATGAGGTAATGTTTTCAAAACATATTTGCAAATATTATTTTAATCATACATTGGATAAAGGCAAGGACAGTTCAGTAGTTAGACAAAACAGTTCTGATTCCAAACCTTACATGCTAAAGGCACACTTGGGAGTTCCCTTGTTAATGTTAAAAACCGAAATGCAAAGCTCCCTATTTAAATAGATGTAGAATAGAAACAACTGAGTGGTGCCACAGAAGTTTCCTAAGCATTTTTCACCTAAAAATTTACATAACATATTAAAGCACAAATTTCAGGTGTGTGCACATAACCCGTCCCCCTAATTAAAGACTACAGAACATGTAATCGCTGAAAAGAGAACACTGTTCATTTATCTGTCGGTCTATTTTCAGACTATAAATACCTATCTCTAATTTCTACCAGCACTAACTATATTTAGTTCACATTAAGAACATGACATAGCACATGAGTCAGTTTCTGACAAGGAAAGCACAACAGCATCGCACCACATTCTCTACGCACTCCCTCTTAAACTAGACGCTACGAAATGAATCACGGGCACCCACCGCTGCCCGGGAATGTGTGAATTGTGGAACACGATGTCACCGAACTGCGAAAGGCACAAGTCAGCAGAGAGCATCAGCCTCCAGCACTGACCCGCACGCTCCTGGGGGACCGCGGCTGCCGCTCGGTACCCGACGGCACAGCGGGATGGGGATGGAGTTAAAACCCTGAGGAGGACGGCAAATCGGGAAAACACGCTCAGTCTTTGAGGGACGGAGGAATGAGGAGAGCTGATTCTTTAGCTGAGTGAGCTAAAGAAACGCCTCCTACCCGGAGGCAGGGACCGGGGACCCTCTGCTCAGCCCGCCCTGCCGGCACCTCTGCAGCAGAGTCAGTCACGGCACAGAGCCAGAGGCGGCCCCCGCGATCCGGCGGGCTTTGGGGCCAGCTGCCCGGAGCCCTCGGCCGCACCCGCAGACACGGCGAGGGCAGGAAGGGCCATTCCGGCGAGGGTCCCGCCGGGACGGGCAGCGCCGGGAGCGCCGGCGG